>BQNB010033960.1:0-51941 GCA_026074375.1 Tanacetum coccineum
AGCAATATCGAGGGCATTTAACTTATGTTTTAAAGATAATTCATGGCATAACCATTTAGAACTCATAATTAAAAGCACAGAAATTATATACTAGCACCTCACAATATACTAGCACACACACACAACCATTCACCTGAACTGAACAGAACAAAGTACCTAGGATGCACATACAAAAGGGAACGTCGTGGACTAATCACACCGCCACAAATAGTGTCATGCCATTGGTGCATCAATGACATGGTCATGGTACCTCTCATGACTAGTTCAAATAGCTCGGGCAAAAACTGAACAAGTTACCAATAATTCAATCAAGATAACAGATCTAATATCATATTCAAACAAAGATCAAAGGAATCATGAATGCGAATATCAAATCAAATGGAATATCAACGAATATCAATAAGTCATGAGTACGGATAGCAAATCAGACAGAATATCAAACGAATCAAAGTAGTTAAAACAAATGAGAATCAAGTCATGAGGTGTCCTTACTAAAAGGACGGAATATTTGTACCTTAACAAACACGGAACGGAGAGAAAGAACACAAAAGCAAGAGATCACCCTCTCTTCACCGAATCTACAAGAATCCATGATTACATATCATTATCTATCTTATTTTATAAGCTCATTGCTTGATCTTACCATATATAGACCTAAAGTGACCTAATCATGATTTTCTGAATTTTCAGAATCTGCCAACTTTTTAAGTGTTGGTTTCCAATTTTATAGACCCATTAAACGACCTTCAATAATTCTACCAAAAATCACAGAGTTTCCCATATGTGTCTAGTATGTCTATGAATTTTAGTGGATTTTATTACCATGTTTAAATACCCTTCCAACCCTTGCTACCAAAACTGGCCCCAGAAAGTGACCTCTCAGAACCTTCGAAAAGTTCATGTGTAAAAACCCTACTTAGACAACTCAGAAAATTCTGAACAAAATCATGAAGGTAGCTAATATCATGAAGATTTACCAAATCAAATTTCAGAGGCTAACTCCTTACGGTTTGAGAATTAAAAAACAAATACTACTACTGAATTTTTCGGATAGAAATTCCAGAATCGACACTTAATCTTATAAAAATTAAAAATCGACCTTCCCGACCTCTAATGGACATGATCCTGGATTTTCCAGAAACTAAACTCCTTAAATTTAACTTTAGGCTCAAGAATCATGTCAAAACTTGTTTTTATCACCAAGTTATACCCCGATCAACACGACCTAAAATTCTGGACAGAAACGTAAAGACATATAAACCCTAATTTTTACCAATCCTGTTCATAAAACATGTCCTATGGTTTCTATTATTATAGGTTTTCATTAAAACATCATTACTGATTATATAAGGTTTCATATCATGATTTTATGCCATATTAATTAGATTAACCTATACAAATTAACAAGGTCATTAACACATGTTTTCCTTTTTATGATTTTATGTAAAAACTTATGTGAATCACGGAGACATAAAGAATGAATTCAAAAGAGACATGGAATACCTATGGAATCAAGATTGGAGAGGATCACAAGAACAAGAACACCAAAAAATCAAGAATCAACAATCACACAAAGCATTAATAACTCTATCTGAATCACCAACTTCTTCTTCTTGCAAATTCTATGGATGAACACAAGGTTTTGGAGTAAAAATTTTGAGAGAGAATGATAAGGGAGAGGGATATCACGTTTTATATAGGAGAGGAGAGGGGGACAAAAATTTTTCTTTTAGAAGATTACAAAAGATTTGGTCTAATCTCTTTACACCTAATACTTAAAATAGGATTTGTAAAAAGAAAACAAAATAATTTCTAAATATATAGGGGGGCATGGTTTATTTAGATTAGGAATATATATAGTTTTTTTAAACAATAATTATCTAAGGTTATGCTTTTAATAACACACAAATAATTATAACCTAAGGTTTTAATGTTAAAGACTTATTATTCAAACTTAGGTTATATTCAAAATGGTGAAATAAAAATATAAACCAAATTTTTGGGTTTTACAACTCTTCCCCTCTAAAAAGAAATTTTCGTCCTCGAAATTTAAATCAAAATTTAAAATAGGTAAATGAATTCAGGGTTATCCAAATCACCAAAGATGACACGATTGGTATGACAAACAATAGCTGCGCGATGTTTAGTCAACCAACCCATGCCCAGAATTTAATATCAAAATCATTCATATCCAGAGGAAACAGATTAGCAGAACGAATCTTATCATCAAATCAAAGTGGATAGTTCTGATATTCATGGTCAATGATCACTAGACTTTTCATAGGCGTAGATATCGATAAGGTATAATTAAGTAGCGTAGGAGAGATGCAAATGTGTTTAGTAAATGAAACAGAAACCACAGAATCCGTTGCACCCGTATCAAATAAGACAAAATAGCACGACCATTCAAGAAGAGAGTTCCCAAAACGGTACCTGAAGAGTTAGCTGCCTGATCCTTGGTCGAAGAGAATACTTGCCCCTTAGTAGTAGGTTGATTGTCATTCCCATTTCCCTCACCACCGTTTCCACCATTCTTAGGGCAATCCCTGGCCATATGCCCACTCGAACCACAAGTGAAACAAGCTCTAGTAACCCTATGACATGCCTTGCCCGGATGAAGTTTCCCACATATGTCACATGGAGGAGAGGAGGCATAGTCCGGGTATCTTTTCTGACCTAAAGCCCCAAAAGAACGGTTGTACTGCTGACCTCGGTTCTGCCATGACTTTTGATTACTGTTGCCACTCTGCCTGTCATAACCGCGACCGCCATAACCCTTCTGATCATAACCCCTCTAATTGCTATCTTGAGCTGTGGGTCGAATACGGTCCCCATCACGGTTTCTCTTGTTATTCTGACTTGACCTCTCACGGAGAATCTCTATGTTCCTAGCAGCATTGGCCACTTGAGCCACATCAGTAAATTCCGTGTTCACTATCCCATCTAGAATCCAATCACAAAGTGCCCACTTCAAATGCTTGGCCAGTTCCTCCGGAGGACCTGCCTTCTTACCCATGAAGCCTGCCAACCTGAGAAACCTCTTCATAAGCTCACCACTGGTCTCTCCATCTCTTTGACGAATCGTGTGGTACTCCCTCTCATACTTTTGTTGCTCAAACCTGGGAAAGTACTGCAAAAAGAAGATGTCACGGAAATCCTTCCATGATAAGGTAGCCACATACGTCTCACCTCCTTTGGCTTGTTTAAAAGCCTTCCACCAATTGAGAGAATCTCCTTCCAACTTGTAACTTGCCAACCTAGCCTTAAATTCATCAGCACATCCCAAAACCTCGAATATCTTCTCAATGTGAGCAATCTAATTTTCAGCATCAACTAGAGTGGTTGCGGAGCTAAAAAATCGAGGCTTCTGTTTCCCAAACCTTTCTAACCAGGTATGGATGGTGGGAGGTTGGTCACCACTTCCCCGAGCGCCATTCTGACGGATCTCATTGGTGAGCCGAGTAGTGAGACCATGTAGCAATGCATCAACTGCTCGCTGCACCGCCGCCTCAAAAGCAGGACCCGAAAATTCTGGGGTAGATTGACGTGTGCCGACCATCTTAGTAATCAACAAATGAAACAGCGAAGACAATTTAGAGTTAAGATCAAAATACAAAAGGAAGCGATCATATCAAAAGGAAACCTAATGTCTACCCAATCCTTACAGGTCAAAACTTATGTTCTATAGGGCGAAACCTGGCTCTGATACCATAATTGTAACATCCTGCTCTGATAAAGAGACCAAGAGTCACATTATGGTGTCATATCAAAACATATAAACACAAGCGGAAGACTTTATTAAATAAAAATACTAAGTCATGTAACAAAATGACTTCCAAAAAGTGTAAATGAAAAGAGATCTTCAAACGAATTAAGTCTTAAACATAAATCCAAACAAGGGAATCTATCAAGGATCGGTGCTCTAAAAGCTTCCTACTCTCAACACTCAAATCCTAGATTCCTGCTTATCACTTGCCGCAGGAAAAGAAAGTGCGGCTGAGCTAACGCTTAGTGAACAGATATAATAATAATAAGGTAATAAGACAAAAGAATGAATGAGACGAATCACGAGAACCTACTAAACAAATATCACACGAAATACGAATCAAATAAATAAGAATCAAGAACGACAAAGGAATGCCCACTAGCTCAGATAATTATCTATATATGATACATGAATAGACCCTAAACAGATATAGTCACATAATCAAATATACATAGGCAAGCAACTCCTGATGTACCAAATGTGATATGGGGTGTATAACACACACACAACCATTCACCTGAACTGAACAGAACAAAGTACCTAGGATGCATCTATACGCTCCCTGCAAAACAAAGTTATATCGATATACACAAGTACAATAGCGAGTATACATACATATGTAAGCTAATAATAATCAAAGACCATTATTCAAAAAGGAACGCCGTGGACCAATCACACCGCCACAGATAGTGTCATGTCATTGGTGCATCAATGACATGGTCATGGTACCTCTATGACTTGTTCAAATAGCTCAAGCAAAGATTTAAGCAAACTAAATAAGTTACCAATAATTCAATCAAGATAACGGATCTAATATCATATTCAAACAAAGATTAAAGGAATCATGAATGCGAATATCAAATCAAACGGAATATCAACGAATATCAATGTGTCATGAGTACGGATAGCAAATCAAACGAAATATCAAATGAATCAAAGTAGTTAAAACAAATGAGAATCAAGTCATGAGGTGTCCTAACTAAAAGGACGGAATATTGTTTGTTTATTTTTTTTTTAAAACCCGTAAACACACGGAACGGAGAGAAAGAAAACACAAAAGCAAGAGATCACCTCTATTCACGAATCTACAAGAATCATGATTAACATATCATTATCTTTTTATTTTTATAAGCCTCTTTGCTTGATTCTTACCATATATAACCTTAAGTGACCTAATAAGGTTTTCGAAATTTTCAGTATCTAGTAACTTTTTAAAGCTGGTTGGTTTCCAATTTTATAAACCATTAAACGACCTCCTCAAAATTCTACTAAAAATCCACAGATGGTTCCCCTATGTGTCTAGTATGTTATGAATTTTAGTGGATGGAAATTCCAGATTCGACACTTAATCTTATGTAAAAATTTAAAATTGACCCTTCCGGCCTCCAATGGACTGAGCCCCAGATTTTCCAGAAACGTAGACTCTTAATTTTAACTTTAGGCTCATATAATCATGTCAAAACTATGTTTTTTTCAACAAGTTATACCCGATCATAACGACCAAAAATTGTCTGGGACAGTAAACGTACAAGAAATTAAACCCTAATTTTTACCAATCCTCTTCATAAAAACATGTCATATGGTTTCTAATCTTGTAGGTTTTCATTAAAACATCATTAATGGTTATCTAGGGTTTCATATCATGATTTTATGCCATATTAATTAGATTAAACCCTATACAAATAACAAGGGATCATTATCCATGTTTGCATTTGCATTGAATTTTTATGTAAATAAATTATGTGATTCATGGAGACTCAAAGAAATGTGTTCTAAAGACACATGAAATACCTATGGAATCAGATGGGAGAGGATCACAAGAACTAGAACACTCAAAGAATCAACAATCTACAATCTCACTAAGCTTCTGAATAATCTCTTATCTGAATCACCGACTTCTTCTTCTTGCAAATTCTATGGATGAACACAAGTTTTGGAGTAAAATTTTTGAGAGAGAATGATGAGGGAGAGGGGTAGAGCCGGCCATATATATAGAGAGGATAAGGGGACAAATATTTCATTCTTTTCTATAATATTTTATAAGTTTTGACTTAACTTTTATACTTTAACTAAAAATAGTTTTGCAAAAAGGAATCTAAATATTAATAATTCCATTGGGTGGGCAGGGGGCGGATTTTTATACATAAATTAGGAATATTATATATTTTTTTTTCTAAAAAAACAATTTCTTATGTTCTAAATTAATAACACACAAATAATTATAACCTAAGGTTTTAATGTTAAAGACTTATTATTCAAACTTAGGTTATATTCAAAATGGTGAAATAAAAATATAAACCAAATTTTTGGGTTTTACATAGTTGCTTATGTGGAATACATATTCTATTTTCTCGAGCCATTGAGTCAAACCAACGACTCCTTCAGTACCCTTGAAATTAAAGGGTTGGCATTTCAAGAAGTCAATATACGTGCACTCACGAGTAGTAGGCACCTCTCTTCTTTCGCAAGTTCTGCGAATCTTGATTAACATTAATGTTACCGTGCCTTTGTTAGCTTCAAACTCAGCCAAAGCTCAGGTAACTCATTGGCTATAAATTGCTTAATAACATCATCGGTCATAGGGGTGGTGGTTTTCTTTGGAGGCATTTCCTTCAAAATCACAAGAGAATATAAAATTATTTTAGTTCTAAAAGTCATGCTCCAAAGATGAAATGTTACGAGGTGACAGATTAGAGTCGTGTTTCAATAGTATAGGACGGGTGTTTAAACTCGAATTTGAATGATAAAGATAACTTGTGGGATTGGCGAAGTGTGACAAATTATAATGTTATGTAAGACGGTATTATGTAAAGTCATGAATAGTTTTAAAGACCATCGTGTCATTCACAATGTCTTGAGAAATGTTCTAGTATTTATATATATAACTCTTATATAAATAAATGTAAAATATACATAAGGGGATGTAAGTATGTATGTTTATATGTATGTCATGTAAGCACGTAATGTAAACAAGTAATGTAAGCAAGTAAGCAAGTAGTGTGTATGCACATGAAAAGTTTGATGTGATGCATTGTTTGTGAAAACAGTTATAGTCTAGGTAAAAATGCAACCTAGTTCTCTATAACCTTGGCTCTGAATACCAATCTGTAACACCCTCAAATTGGGTCGCAGCGGAATAAGGGTGTCCGGGAGCGTTACTTCATAATACAATAGCATAAGAAATGAGAGAACGACCTCTGAATGAGTCGTTTGAAAAGTAATCTCGTTGATTTTCTTAAAATTGAACTTGATATATCATTTGTCCCAATATTTGCATCACAATGAAAAACATGAAATAATAAACAAGATTTGATTTGTGGAAATCCAAGAATGTATTCTTGAAAAGTCTAGACTCTAATACACATCAGATAAGCTAAGCATCTAATTCACCTGAGAAATACATGCTTAAAAGTGTCAACATAAAGTTGGTGAGTTCATAGGTTTATGTAAGTGTAAATGTAAATCACAAAACTATATATATAAATTTACTGTGTTACAAGTCCCGCCCATACAAGACTTGTAACGCATAAACTTAAATATATAGGTTTTCTTAAAATGCGTATAAACACAAACCATACAAAATGCGTTTGTTAAAATATTGAAATCCGAGATTTGTAAAGTATGCATGACCATTTCAATCCTTAAATAGTCACAAAAATGTATGTTGAAACCATAGATTTGTAAAGTATGCATGACCATTTCAATCCATAAATAGTCACAAAAATGTATGTATGTGTTGGACCGTAAGATTTCCAAGTATGATAATGTAATGTGCACAATATCACGAAAAGTAAGTTCAATTGTGTTAGTAACCCAAGATCACCTTTACTTCACCACGGATACAAGACAAATAGAAAGGAGAAAAGGAAGAATTTTAGAGAGAGGTTAGAGAGAGAAAGTAGAGAGAAGAAAAAGAGTGATTGATCTTACCTAAAGAGTGTGTGTTACAAATGAGACCAACACCCTCTCCACACTTAGAGAGGGGTATTTATACTTACACCATGATGCTTACATGCCTATGGGCTTTCTTTGGGCCGGGCTCGGGATTACTTGCAATTACTTGGGCTTTAGCCTATAACACGTGACCGATTAGATTACATAAACGAGCCCGTTTACCCAATCTAGCCTATTATAACATATAATTAAATAAAGACCAAAGCTTCCTCGTTGGGGGACCGAGCTTCCTTGTTCGACTTAATATTTTAAGGCTAACAATCTCTCCTGAAGCGAGGTCTTAAACCTTGAAATGAGCTTCCTTGTTTGACTCGATATTTGGAGGCTAACAATCTCCCTCGAAGCATGGTTTCTAATGGATTCCAAGCTTCCATGTTCATAGTCATAACATGGTCTTGGACTTCTTGAGATTTCTTTGACATTGAGTTCTTGAGTATTGCTCTTTGTATTTATCTTTGTTGTAGGCTTGTTCCTTCATGCTTTATGATCTTTGATCTTGAGCCTTTTCTTTTTTACTTTGACTTTAATTCCGAGATCTTTAAATCTTTTCCTTGTTTATCTTGTTGTCTCTGCTATCTTGCGATCTTGTGTCTTGACCAACATGCTCATACTATGCATCATCTTGAAAGCTTGCTAACAATCTCCCTTAAAAATCGTTGTCTTGATAATCTTGATAACTTTTAGGAAGATCTTGAATATCAGAGTTTGTAGAAGTCTTTGTATTTAATTCTTAAGCTTTATTGATTCTTAAATCTTGATGCTTATAGTATGTCTTTGTAGCTTGAGTATGAGCATGTGGTAATGAATCGGACTCTGCTGGAATGAGGCTGCAACACTGTCGTTTGTACCTGCATTTTAATGTTAGTGATAAACATCAGATATAGACGAATATGGCTTTGTCATTCGTTGAGATTCGGTTGCATTAACCTCCAGTTCCATAAGGACCGTTTTGAAACCCGAATGGCTAGGGAGGGTTGTGCATTGCATCATTGGGTCCATGATGTCGTCTTCAATATCAGAATTCATCTTTGTGAAAACCAATAGATTATGTATTGACCAGGTTTCTGCCTAAGGTGTAGGGAGGGCTTCTTTCTTTAGACCCTTTATCCTTACATTTCTTTTTAATTCTTCAACCCCTTCAATGCTTACCAAGACGTCATTACTAACACCTTGTTGTGATTGTTCCAGTGTTAGATCAATCTTAGCCGGCATTATTCTCTTATACTCATTCATCTCCAATCATACCTAAGGACTGCTATTTATAACTATAGAGTGTCCTTGGGTAGATCCCTCCGGTTCTGGTTGGATCATAAGACTAATACCTAACCTAAGCACCTTATGACTTCAGAATCGTCGTGAATTAAGATGTTGTTGGGTATGAGATCGTAACCATAAAACCTTTTCCGAAGAGTATAAACAACACTTTGAGTCGTTTAGATTACTTATTATTTTCAAGATCACATTTTAATTACATTTCTCCCCTTATTTTAAATGCTAATTCACTTAGTTTTTTGAAATACCAGGTGATTCAAATTTGACTTGAAAATTCTATGAGGAGAAAATTGTTACAGCATGAGTTATGTGGAACTGTTCTTCTTGCTCCCCCTCAATTTCACATATATGACACCAATTGAGAGAATAGGATTATGACTTTGTAAATTCCTTGTGAAATTGAGTTTGAGCTACTTGTATATGTTTTAACAAAATGAGTGTTTAAATATTATTAACATTTTAACATTTTTTCATTTGTTTAAACATTTTTTGATATGTTTTAGACATACAAAATAGACATGTGAGTATGTGCCTAAACGCATTAAAACTTAGTTTAAAAAGATCTCCCTCAAAAATTGATTCACTTATAAGAAATGATTCGACTTTTGAAAGATGCATGAGGAGGCAGTGTCGAACACACAATTTTGAAAGATTTTGAAAAATCTTTTAAGAAATTCTTGAAAATTTTTGTTTAACTTGTTTTGAAAAACCAATGTTACTTGAGCTCAAAAGATTTTGAGTGTCTTTTGAATTGACTTTTTGTGTCGGCTCAAGTTTGAGAAGTTGTTATCTTCTCGTTGTGAGGATAAATGTACATGATTGCACACTTTCCTTTATTTGTGGACCGGGTTGTTATCTGTCATTTAATAACAAGCCATTGACTTGAGCTACAAAACTTTGAATGTTTTGAATAGCTCAAGACCAAAAAGATCTCTCTTTTCGTTGTTAAGGATAAATGCACTGAAGCGTACATTTTCCTTTTCTTTAAAGAAAGGGTTATTATCTGACATTTAATAATAAACCATTAAGAAAAATAGAAATGACATGTTTTGAAAGCATTTGAAACTCTTGTTCGGACTTCATTTACACGCCCGTGTCGATGTTAATCAACATTTCTAGGTACGTAAATGTTTTCAATTCCAAGAGACATGTCGAGAAGATTCTTTTTGTGAAACATTTTCTGATTTTTTGATTTTGTATTTTTATTTTTTAAGTTTTATATTTTTGTATTTTCTTTTTCAAAAATATTTTCTAACATAATTAAAAATGGAATGTTTATACAAAGAAAATGTTGATAGAATATTTACATTAGATGCACCCTGTAAAGAGATGGGTTCGGAAGCCATTAAATTACCTGCACTGAAAGAAGAGTTTGCACAAATAACAGTTTTAGGATTATGTGTTTCCTTTCCTAATGGTGAAGCACTATCATTCGTGTTGTAGCGGGTTTCAACTGACTTTCTAATGGGAATCCACTTAAGACCAACTTGAGTAAAGATTCTTCCCGTTGGTTTCCATGTAAGACCAGATCTAGGAGACGTTGTTTTCAGATACACATTGGAGGATTTATTTGGAGAAAACCTTTGTCCTATGAGGATCTGTCTACCATGATTCTTAGAGTCGCTTTTCTTTTCTACGGGTATATATCTCTTTGTTGTCTTATGGGATTGTGCATCCTTTTTCTGTGATGAGGCATGAGAATTGACCTTTGACAGGTATTGTAAGATGCACTCATCGTGATTTGCACTGTAAATGCACTTTTTACATGTAGGACATGCCAAGTCTTTTGACTTCAAGAAAGGCTTTTGATTCCTAGGTTGCTTATTAAAGTTCCTAGGTTTCGGTTTGTTACCATTAGTAGTGTTTGGTAATCTAGCAGATTGTTGCACACTAGGTTTAGAATTCAAGGCTTTGTCTTTCTGAATTTGTGCCTTTTTTCTTAGCTTTCTCTAGGTAGTAGTTATGAACCATGTCATTTGAGCCTACAGATTCCCTAGGTGACTGAAATGACACATGCTTTGGGCTATTCCTAGAAGGGCCAGGTGCATTCACATCATAAGGCTTAGCAAAAGATGATTTCCTAACTTGAGGCCAAGAATGTGGAGTGACTGGTTTTGTCAAATCATGCGACACACCAACTTGGGAGGCAATCCTATGTCTTGGCAATTGGGATCGTTCAGATTTATACGCAGTTGGTTGTCTTACCACTGGTTGATTTCTGATTGGTTGCAAAGGCGGTTTCCCCAAGATTGATTGTTTTTCAAAATTAGTGTCCACACCCTTTCCTTTGTTCTTCTCAATGAGTTTCTTTAACTCACTTATGGCAATGTCCTTGTCTTGCAATTGAGCTTTCAAATCTTGTATTTCAAAATATTGTTCATGCTCTTTCAGAAATACATTTGACGCTTTTTCTTTGCAAACTGTGTCATTTTTCATTTGTTATTGACATTGTTGTAAAGCTAGTTTAAGAGAAATCAAGTGTTTTTCTAATTTAGCAAAACTTCATAAAAGCTCAGTATAAACTTCTTTATTAACAGATTCAGTTTGTTTCTAAATCTTTTGAGCAAGTCATTCACATTCTTTCACTTTATGATCATATAAGCATTGCAATTCAGCATGAGCATCTAAATCAGATAACGAATGCAAATAGGAACACATAACATCATTAGACACACATTCTTGCAAGAGCATATCATACATGTTTGAAAATTCTGCTTTATCAGATTCAAGTTCGTCAATTTCTTTTTCAAGGGATTCAACGTACTTTAAATCAGCATGCATTTCTTTCTTAAGTTCACGAACAAATGCGAAACTATCATTCTGAGTCTTAAGGGCAAGAGGCATCAAACATATCTTAATTAGGATTTCCATATCTTTAGCAGTTGGGGCACGAAAATGATCTTTAGAATGTTTCACCCAAGCTTGATCAACAAGTTCTCTAAGATGATTTATGTTATTTGTCATGACATTATACGCTTATCTACTTTTGCTTATTGATTTGGACACAGGTAAGAAAGCTATGTTTTTGAAAATATTTGGTTTCATTTCACAAAAGATTTTCTCCACATTTTCTTCCTTAATTCATTTGCATGTGCTAACTGAATATGATATTCCTGTGTCGGGGGTTTGAAAATTTCATAAAGACTATTTAACTTTGTGTAGTCATAGGGTTTCACTAAGTCTTTATTCAATTTTGATCGACTCCCTTTTTCAAGAGTCAGAGTCTCATCCCTATCAGGGACGAGTCTATTTGTAGGATCAGATTGGTTATATAGGATCTCATACAAACATGGTTTCTCAGATTGAGCCTTTTTGAGGTACATTGGATTTGCAAAGGTTGGTTTACCATTAAATGTTGGGCCTTTAGGAGCTAACATATGTATGGTTTGAATTGATTGATTCCTTTTGTAAACAATTTCATTCAAAAACTTTAATTTCCTTTCGATTGAAATCATTTTGTCGATGTATTTTTCTTCCTTAAGTTTCAAATCCGTTATAACCTTTGTTTTCTCTTTGACAATACCTTCAAAATGTGAATTTGTTAAAAGACTCTGTTTGATTAACTCATCATGTTTCTCTTTGACAACTGAAATTTCATAGGCTTTAAGTTTTAAACCTTCTTTGATGTCAATGTCTTTTTGAGCTAATAGTCCTAGAGTTTCATTTAACTTACGTTCAAGTTTGTCATAGTCAACTGTACGGTCATTAAAGGCCTTGTACCTCTCAAACTCAGTATGTTTGTTTTGAAGTGCAATTAAACAACTATCCCGAATACTATTAGACTCCCCCAGAGTTTTACTAGCCTCCGCAAGAGTAGATTTGCACTCTTTCAATTCTTGAGTCAATGATACGTTTGCTTTCTTTAATTGCTTTTGAATCTTTTTGCTTTCATCAATGTTAAGTTTTTAATTTGCAATTAAATTAGCAAGCGCAGCACGCTCGTCATCACATTCTACAGCATTTTGGTCAGTCTGAATTTCATTATCACACATATCCGGTGAATCAGGAATGACATTACTATCAATCTTTTCCACTACACATGTGTTAATAATGCATTCAGGTTGCTTAGAATGTTGTGTGTCAACAGCAAACACATTATATTCAGCAGTATATGGTACCTCAACCATTGGTTCTATGTCATAGGAAGGTCTGATATCCGTATCATCCCCAGAAGTGCTTTTGTCATTGCATTCATTCCTTGACCTGCTGCTTTTATCTCCAGATGTGTTGCTATGATTCTCTAAACTTTGATCATTCCCTTTGTTAGATACAATCCCACTGCTGTCTGTATCTCCTGGACAAGCATTTGATGTTTTAACCTCTTGAATCTTGCACTCTTGAATCTGCAACTTTCTTTCATTCAACCTTTTCAAACTATTCTGAAGCTCTTGTTCATGACGTGCTCTTTCAACAATACATTGCTCAATGGAGTCCATGTTTTGTATTATTGTTTCCTTAAATGTTTGAGCTTCCATGTTAGTGTAAGCTTTGAAGTCTTGTCTTGTTTCCAGATCATATGAATTATAATTGGAAGGCTCTAACACTTTTGAATATATGAACTGGTCAAACTGCACTTTGATCACACTTAGATTAGAATTGGAATCCTTCTCGTGAAGTGTTTCTTTGTTGAGTTGCCTTTCTAAATTCAGCATGTTTTGAGATAACACAGACTTGAACGTTCTTTCTTCTGCATCAAAGAGTCGGTGAAAATCATCTCTAAAATCATAGTATACTGAGTGGTTGGAACTTGAGAGATGTTGAATTGTTGTTTGCAGTGCATTCAATATGTTTAAGGAGTTTGCTTTCAAAATCTTTGCTTGCTTTTGTAGTTGTTGTATCTTTGGTTCATCTAAATCCGAACACGAAGATAAAGTATCTTTCATTTCCATTGTAACGTGAATTGTGAAGTGAAAATGATTTGTACAATCTTAAGTAGGTAAAGTGATTATTGGTGTGGATTGAAATCAATTAACGTTCACGTGATTTTACAAATCTATGACTTAAACTGTAAAAAGAATCATATCTTTCGCGGGATTTTACAAAATTAAGAAGAAACCGTAAAACAATAACTAATTGCGGTTGAAATCGTTGTTGAAATTAAAGTACGTGAGCTTTTGTAACGATTAATGAGCTTACGAGGACAAACAGTGCAAAACCGGTTAACTTGGAAGGGTTAAAGGTTAAATTATAAAAATAAGGACCAACGGTGAAAAATTCATTTAACAAAGAGGGTTAATAAGCCAACTAAGGATGAATTGTGAATTGATCATAAGGTCCAGGGACTGCATGTGTATATTTTAAAAACTAATTAATTAATAAAACATTTCCCTCCATTTGAATCATCTTGCTCGTTTGAAATAAAAAATATAACGTTTTTCATTTTTCTTGCTCGGGACTTGTACGGTTATCGTCGGTGAGAAGTGAATATACCACGATGATCAAAACGAGTTGACGATCGCAATGGTATATGAAAGAAGTCCCATAGTTAAACGTCACTCGAAACCGAAAAACCAGAAATGACTTAAAAACTGAGATTTTGTGTTCGTGAACTTGTTAAATTGGTTCCTAATGCTTCTTAGTAGTTTGGTTCCTTAAGTGATTCTAGTTGTTCGGTACCACAAGGATTCGAGTTGTTCGGTACACAAAGTTGTTCGGTTGTCAAAGTTGTTCGGTACCACAAGGATTCGAGTTGTTCGGTAATCAAAGAATTCTAGTTGTTCGGTACTTCAAAGGATTCTAGTTGTTCTGTTTACACATGAAATGAGTTGTTCGGTTGCAACAGACTTTGAGTTGTTCGGTTGGCAGTTCGGTGGTCCTTCAAGAATTGTACAACGCCCTTGAGTTTGTCTTGTTGCTTGTCTTCACGCAAAAGCTCTTAACCAAAGAAAACTTTAAAAAGCTTGAAAGAAGTAGGTTATCACCACAAAAAGCTTAAAAAATAAGCTCAAAATAAGCTACGTGATATGCTAAAATAAGGACAACAAATAGGTTAAAGACCTTGATAAGCCGAAACAAACACAACCCAATAGGCTTCGAAAGAAACGGTCTTATCAAGTGAACAAAACCACGAAACGACAAATGGAAAAAAAATAGAAAGATTGTTCGTATTTTGTTTTTTTAATACGTTTAGACTCACAAAAAATAATCAAAACAATATAGTAAGATGGAAAACATACAAATGACCAACTGTTTGTTAAAAAGAAAACTTACACACACTGTTTAGACTTGTGTTAAAAAAACGAATAGAAAGAAAGGAAAAAAAATAAGCTGTATGTAGAGTAAGCACCAATAAGCTCAAATACCCACAACTTAACACTAAACCCACCCCGTGCCGAGTGATACCAAATGTTAGTAACCCAAGATCACCTTCACTTCACCATGGATACAAGACAAATAGAAAGGAGAAAAGGAAGAATTTTAGAGAGAGGTTAAAGAGAGAAAGTAGAGAGAAGAAAAAGAGTGGTTGATTTCACCTAAAGAGTGTGTGTTACAAATGATACCAACACCCTCTCCACACTTAGAGAGGGGTATTTATACTTACACCATGAAGCTTACATGCCTATGAGCTTTCTTTGGGCCGGGCTCAGGATTACTTGCGATTACTTGGGCTTTAGCCCATAACACGTGACCGATTAGATTACATAAACGAGCCCGTTTACCCAATCTAGCCTATTACAACATATAATTAAATAAAGTCCGAAGCTTCCTCGTTGAGTGACCGAGCTTCCTTTTTTGACTCAATATTTTGAGGCTAACAAATTGCCCTAAGTTCTATGACGTTGAGGCTCAGAGATGTAAGTATGCCACTTTATTCAAGGCACAATAAAAGTTTACATGTATGTAGTCCAATGCTCCGACATGGTATAACGTTTGTTAGTTCGATCTCGAACTAGTGAGAGCTAATCACCCAAACAAGGGTAGTCACTCCCCAAATAGATCTATTTTATAACACTCGCGCTTACCAGCAGTAATTAACAGCTCATTCTACTTAGGCAATTCGTAATTAGTTCAGAAGTAAAGTAATGTATTTGCGTCCATAAGTGAAAACCAGTGATGTATCTCATTTCGAGATATGTAAATGAGTTTGTAATCAATCATGTAAATGAGTTTGTAAACGTTCATGTAAACGAGTTTGTAATCATGTTTTGAAAACAAGTATGCAACGATTTGTAAATGCGCATGTATTCTCACCAAAAAAAAAGTATATGTAAAACGAGTAAAACGTGGGGCTATAAACTCTCTTTAGTGAATGAATTTGATTATAAAATCAAATGAGTGAATCATGACGTAAAGTCCGAATGCAACCTAATTAATTATAGATCGTATAAGAATAGTGTATTGAATAAATACAACATATAATTTTATAGAGTTAGATCACCACCTAAATATGTTTGTTTAATTCATAAGATTAAATATTATTTAAATTGTACTTGTAAAACTAAATGTTCATGGATTTGTGTTTGTGTTTGTAAAAATATCATATTTGTCCAACAACTTATTATTTGTTAATAATAATTGTTCTAATATTTTTAGTATTTATATAATGTAATTATATAAATAGTTTAATTGTTTTATAAAATAATATTTATAAAGTTAAAAACATATATAAATATTATATAAATGATACAACATTGATTCTTAAGGTTTTTATAGCCCAAACGGACCCGAAAACACTTGTAATTCTCTTTTTAAAATTCTAACAGCTTTTGTTTACTTTTGTGTAAGTGCATAAATTTATATATAAAAATATACTTGTCTTTGTACTTTCTAATTAAATATCTATACATTCAAAAATTATGAAAATTTGAAAGTCTAAGTAAAATGTCGTTTCGAACAACCTTGTAGTTATACACTTTGGCCGAATCGGACTCGAAGGTCCTCAAAATCACAGTTTTAGTTTCTGCAGTTTTATTATATAATTTCTAGCTTTTATAAAAGTTGAAAAGTATATATATATATACTTTTTGAAAACTTTCGAAATTCATAACCTTATCATTTTAGCTCTGTTTTTATCATTCTTTATATGTACGGATTCATGGCGAAAATTTCTACTTTAATAAAATAGTCACAGAATTTATAAAATTATGTGTCGTGACAGAATCAAAATAATTTTTATAAAGTTACTTTTTATAAAAATCATAACTCCTTCGTTATAGCTTCATTTTTAATGTTCCTTATATGTTCATACATTTTTAACACTGTCGAAACAATACCAGTTTGTATAAAACTGTTTTTATAAAAACACTTTTATACATTTAATTATCGTAATCTCTTAAAATCATAACTTCTCCGTTATAGCTTTGTTTCTCGAGTTCTTTATATATTCGAAATCCTCATAAATTATACTATCATAATAAAATATTTCCATAATTTATTTATTAACTTTATAAATAAATTTACAAACTAATTCTATAAATTAGCCAATACTTACATAAAGTATTTTCTTGCATTTTAACACATTTTTAACATCATTTCATCATGTGAAAATATAAATTCAAATTTGTTTCTTACTTGTATTATTTTATAAACTCATAAAATTAACCTATATGGTAATTAACAATATAACAATTATATAAATATGAAAATGAAGTATTATAAAAGATTAAGGTTTATGTTTAGATCTTAGGAGAATGTATAAAGATGATGCACAAATCAACCCAAGTATTTAACCCTAAATACTTATCAAGAAAACCCTAATTTTCTTTAGAAAACCCTAACTTCTTCTTGAATAAACCCTTCTTTAAATTAATACCCAAGCTTCAAATCACCTTGATACACCTTAGATATTACTACTAATAACCCTTGTATGCTTGTAATCTTGATAAAACAAAAGCGATGAATTTTCTTTGTGTGTATATTCAAGCCGTGAGCTAGGATGGGTAATAAAGAGAGTTTTGTGTTTGATTTACTTGCAATGTATAAGTGTGTATATGAGTCCACTTTATGCCTAGTATATATAGTTCAAGGCTTGCAAAAATACCATTTCAAGAAACCATCAAAGGGTAAAAATCATGGCACAGTTAATAGGGTTTAGGATTATGGTTTTGTAGTTTTGTTTAATATGTAGGTGTGTAAGTAAGCATGACAATGTGTAAGGAAAGTATGGAAGTGTAATAATGATAGTGAGACTTCATTAGGCAGGTGTTTCTTGGCTTCTTTTCCTTAATATCAGCCAAACAAAAGAGGTGAGCATGGGAGACAAGTTTGAAGATTTTTGTGGCTTGGTAAACATGTTTCTACTTTAGGATTTTGATCCCTTGGATAATAGATAGTGTAGTTTAATAGATAGTGGGGTATTTAGGGATTTAATTTGGAGTGTGTATGTGTTTGTGATTCATAACCGAATATGTATGCCTAGTGATGATAAGTTTTATATAAAAACTTATATTAAGTATAATGATATATACTGTCAACTAGTGCTAAAATCTAGTGGCAGTACATAAGAAGAACACACAAAGATCAAACAAACGATTTTGTATTAATAAACTATAAATCTGCCAATAATTGCAGTTCCCAAATACAAAACTAATAAATTCGAGTTCGTGTGTTTCTAATTTCTTCCCTAGAAATCCTTTATAAACATAAGGATAACCACTAGTAATGTACAATCTTGTATGACATAAACACTAAATCAAGACAAACAAAAAAATAACTGTTCCAAGATAAAAACTTAACATAACCGTTTTAAATGATAAATCCTTTTAATGATTCGCTTTATCCCCGGCAGTACTTCGATCTTAACTGGCAGTACGTTTACTTTCTACATAGCAAACTTTGACTTATCTACTTAGCATGTACTATTTGACCTTTTTGTCTTGTACGTCCCAACATCCTCCCCCTAAACTTTGAAGTCTACTGCTGACTTCAAGTTTTCTTGATATGTTGGGTCCTTTCTTTTTTCAGTTCATCAGTCTGTCTTGTCAATAAAGCAGTACTAGCCTTTAATCTTTAAGCTTCATCCTGTGAGCAGTATCTTGTCACAATCTGTTTTTGAGTATCCATAAATGTAACCCTTGTTATAAACATAACACTTCTCTTTGTCTACTTAGATCAAACATATTTGTTCTTCTCACGCAACATGTCTTCTCAGCAACGTAAATGGTTTTTATGAGCTTTACCAAGTAGCCATTCACTCTTGGCGAGTCAGATTCTTTGGTACCTAGAAAAAAGTTAATAATCCATGGTAAACTGAAAACCACTTCAACACTCAGAACATTAATCATAGTGTGTTGAATACTATATGACTTTTGGTAAGTCATTACAACCATAAACGGATTTGATAAGTCTTTACCTGTAGCCGTTTGCTCAGGACTAGTCAACTCACAGTAATAAAACATTTGGTGAGTGAGGACCATATAGTTTTTGAGCAAACTATTCAAGCTAGCAACGGATTTTGAGTTCCTATTTAACCAAAAGCCGTTTGCTTTGGAGTAGCCAATAATTCAGTGCAATACCATGGTGTATTGATCACCATACAATTTTTGGTAAATTGTCAACCATCAACAGATTTGAGATGTCTGGTTTGTAGTAATCAAATTTATATACCAATAGTAATAATCCCGTAAGAATTCTTTCCAAAATACTTCTCAACCAAGAGAAATATAAGGGTAAAAATCTCACAAAAGAAAACACAATTCGTATATTTTTATCCGGGAAGTATTGTACAACTCGGGTCGTGTCCCAACGAAATCGTGAATTGAGAATTTGGAATATTCGGATTCGAGTTTAGAATAGTAAAGGATTTTGAATTTTTGATTACACTACAAAATATAATAGCATGAATTGAAAAACAATTAACTAGTACGAAATTTAAATGCACAAAATGTAATAAACGCGAGCTAAACTGAAATTTAAAAACTAAAGCACAACTTTTAACAAATTTAATACCTAAAAATCACAAATTTAAAATAAAGATTTTAGGAAAAAGAATTAGAATTTTTTATGTATTTTTGAATTTTTTATGATTTTTCTAAGATTTAATGATTTATCAAAAATAAACTTTTTCTAAAAATTAACACTAAAATTTTTCTTTTATTTTTCAAAAATACTAGATTTAAAATGAAAATTAATGCAAAAAGAATTTTAATTTTTCAATTATTTTTCTATTTTTTATGATTTATCTAAGAAAAGGAAATTACTAAAATCTATTTTAATTTCTAGAAAATACAAAATTAATTGGAAAAATATAAAAAAATGGTTTTAAAATTCTAAAAGAGTGCAGAAATTTACTAGAACAAAAAGCCCCAAATTTAAAAACCTAATTGAACTCTAATTTGAGTAATTAAAATAAACCCTAATTTTTATTTAAACTAAATTCAAAAATTTAAAAACTATTTTATTTAATAAGAAAGACAGGGTAGGAATTGCAATTAAGGAAAGAACAAGGTAGGCGGGGTAAGTATAGAAAATTTACACTAAAGAAGAAACGGGTAACCCCACACTTTAAGAAAAGTACAAAACAAACCCTACGATTACAGCTTATTTAGCTTATTTAAAAAATGATTTTCAGCCAAAACTCAAAACTACAAAGTTGACAACCAGCTTATTCCCTACAACTTTAATAAAGACACTTTGAACTTTTGACTAAAGAATAAGCTAAAAAATAAGCAAATCCAAACCTGTTACAGAAACTATGTATTTAAAGAGCTTATTGGATTTTAGCTTATTCCAAGCTTATTTCTTGATGAATTTGAAAAACAAAAGATGCTATTTATAGACTAAGATGTGTACTAAAGATATTTGAAAAGAAATAAGCTAAAGTTAAACTCAAATAACAAGAAAAATGATTTTGAAAAGTGCTAATTCTTTGCTTATTTCTGAAATGAGCTTTTTCTATTAAGCTAAACTGATTATTTTTAAGCCTTAAAAGCTAAAATTCTATCAATGAGCTATTCTACATATTTTGACTTAACCTAGGTAAAAGGTTTCTACAAAACTTCACAAGGAAATGAAATATTCAAAAAGTGAATTAACCAAAACTCATTTTTGCTCATTTGAATGTTGCTGATATACTTGCATATAAAGTAAATTCAGGCTAAACTTTTCAAATAAAACTCAAACACTTTCAACTTGTATCTAAATTTTCATTAATTCTAAAAATATACTAAATTCTAAATTCTATAACCTACTTATGAATGCTCAAAGTAAATTTAAAAATTCACAAGCAACAGCAGTGTAAACTGCTGTTTGCTGATGCTTTGTGCTAAAAACTAAAACGCCAGCTAAAAATCCTTTACCTAAAAATTCATTTACTTACTCACTTCTTGCAAACAATCTAAAAATGAATTCTAAATTGAAATTGAACCAATGTATTCTCAATCTATTTATCAAAGTAGAAACTGTCCTGGTGCAAATCATGAATTTTTAAACTCTAACTTTTGATTAACTACAAACTAATTTCTAAAACCTATGTAAACCTTTCATAATGGGACTATACTCGTATATTTCTAACTGAATACATTTGTACAGAATGCGCTGTTTGACTTTAAGAGTCAAATGCATCGAAGCATCTCGCAAATCACCTTTAGGTCTCTAGAAATTCAAACTTGTAAGTAACTTGAAAATGATAACAGCTTGTTAAAAAGACAATTCGCTTTGTATCAGTAATAAAGCAAACTCAATCAGAGTATGAAGTATCGAAGCAGGTTTACTGCTACTCTAAATTCAGAATATGAATATAAACTTCATACAGGTTTATATCTCGATTTATGAAAATTTTTGAAGAAAAGTAAATTACACTAACATGAGAATGAATTTGTTTGAAAAGTAAATGTTGGAAAACCTGAATTAAACTTGAGTTTGAAAAATTTCTGATATCTACAACGTCAAACCAGCTCCTATGTGCTCCAAATGCCTCTAAACATCAATAAGCTTGTATAGCTTATTGTAACTTTGTAGCTTCCAGAACTGAATTAGATGGCACTCAACTTTGATCATCGCTATTGATGGGGTACGCAAGAGCTAGCGAATTAACTGAAATTACTAAAACAGGAATTTTGAACAAATTTGAGCTTATTATACATGAATAAGCTCAAAAGCGCTTATAAAGAGCTTAATGATGAAATTGGCGTAAAGGAAAATCAAAGCTTAAGGGAATTGGAAAACTGAGTTATATTTCTCGAATTCGTTTAAAGTACAATCTAAAAGAGCAAAGTGTTAGCAAGTGCTGAATTTGAAAAGTGCGTTGTAAAAATTGCTTAAAAAGTAAAAAAATTAACCAAACCGATAAAACAAAAAGAAAACTCTAACCCATAAAATGAAAACTTTTCTCTTCTATTTAGTAAGAGGATGGGAGCTCAGGAGAGTGAAGAGAATCGCGCGTAAGAAGTTTGTAATTAATCAATGCGTGGTGTGTTCTTAGCTATGTTTTTTGCCGTTGTTGATCATGTTAAAAAAAAAAGAATTGAGGTGTCATGGGACCAATATGGTGTTTACACGTGGTGGTTTGTTGATGTGGGAAGGCTTGAGAACGATTTGGTTATGTAGAAAAAGGATGCGGGGGTGGGATTTTCACGAATTGGTGTGTAAAGTTGGCGTTATAAATCAAGTTACGCAGTTGGTTAGTTGCGAGTTATGCGGGTGTAAGTATTTGGAATGTTTGGAAGGTGTGCACACATGGCCCCTGCGTTTGCTCCGTCTTCTTTTAGTGTTAAAACAAGTGTTGAAGAATGGCGTTGTTGTCCGTTTCTTTCTTGCTGTTCTCTTTTATATAGCACGTTTCTTATAATTTTGATAAGACTTTTGTCCCCTTTGAACTTTGAAACTCCAAATAAGCTTTTGAAACTTTGAGAGCTTATCACTTTCAGTCCTTTGACTTCATTTTGGGTCTTTGTCTTTCTTTCTTGCTGTGTCGGGTTGATCCGGCTTTGATCTTTGGCTGATTCTTCATTCTTGCTCTGGTCTCTTTGTCTTTTTCCCGTTTCTTGTTGGTTTTTAATCGTTTTTGCTTCTTTTTGTCTTTTATATCCTTTCCTGCACAATTAGACACAAAAGCACACTTTTTCTATTCTTTTGGCATTTAATTGGCTTTTATTAGGCAAAATCCCGGGTAATTTAATATACAATTAAGCAAATATCAATCCCCACCTTGAGAAAATCTCGTCCGAGATTTGCGTCCCTAATGAAACCTGAAGTTTGACCTTTTTTAAATAATCTCGGGCATTAGCCAACTATCGACAAACAACGGAGGGACACTTAGAAACATCATTTGATCCTTGCGTTCCAAAGTAAGCTCGGGACCATGCTTCGAATCCCAATGAACTTTCACTGTAAGCTAGAAGACTTAGACTTTTACTCATGACCTCTCGGATCCACGACATCAATGGTCGTGTGAGGACTCAAAAACAAGAGAGTCTTGTCAACCTTAATCTGATCCAACTACTATCAATCCGAGTCCAACTGCTAACGACATTTGATTTACCCTCACAAGGGTGCAATTAGCAACACAACATCTCAACACGAAAAGAAACATCCGACTACCTGAACCTCGCCCGTCATCAAGGAAACTCGTCAAAAACCTTAAGTTGTTATAACAACATCTTTCATATCTTAAACCCACAACTCATCAAACAAGAGTTGTCTTGAAATTAAGGTATAAGATGTTACAAAGCTCAACGTATCTATACTAGAATCCAGCAATTCAGGTTTATCTCAAACTTTCAGCACCCCCAATCCATATTTCTGATACTCAACGTCATAAGACAGGGAAATTCTCGAACGAACTATAGGCCCAAGTCCATCCAAGGGATCTCAAAATGGTCCTTACATAACTCGGTTCGTAACTTGTTCTTTCTTTCCAAACATAAATACACCTCTTCACGGTGAGAACTTCAACCACCGACATAACCTACACAAACATTAATGTCAAAAGTTTCTCACTATACCAAAGCTAACGCTTTTTGGGAAACCCAAATAAATTTTGACTGCCTCAGCCTTTCAATGTATTACCACTATGTGTTGGTTGTTCTTGTACCAAATTCGATCAGTTGGTTAACTCACTCTCTCCAATTACGGCCCTTAAAATGGTAACCTATATTCCTTTCCAAATCATGCTTCAAATGAAGCACATCTATACTCGAAAGATAATCCCCACCTTAAGGAAAAACTCATCTCACGAAAATGAGTATTCCAATTACCTCTAAAATCTACCATACCTGTCCTGAGCATAGCTAGGAATGGGGTGACTTATTCAGTCCATTGACTACACCCAAATCGCATCGTATCCACTACTCACACTTGGTAACTTAACAACAATATCCTTAGTTATCCTTTCCTGCTTTTACTCGGGTGACTCAGGTTGTAGCAACAATCCTGAAGACCCTTGATACTCAGCCATCGATTAGTTAAGCTAACCACACAACATCGTATCCGCTCCAGGATGGATAAAATACTTTGTTGTATACGCTTCTTCAATATCCAAGGTCCTTACATCTCTTTAAATAGAGGTCTGAACCTTGTCTAACCAATATGAACCACTCTCCATCTCTTTTCATACTCGTGTGGCTAAGGCCACGCACATCTTTGTTGACGCGTTCTTTGCTGTGGACGCGTATCTTATGCCACCAACTAGCCTTTTCTCAATACCTAGAATCGGATCATATACATCTATCTCGAAACTCATTCTTAGCTTCACTCCTTTTCTCCATCTTGGTCAAATCTCAGTTTGCCTGTTCCCAGTTGGTACTTGGCCTCAAAATCCAAACTTATACTAAGTAAGACAATACATTCAATATCTTTGCCTCATGTTCAGTCCCTTTCGATTGGATGTTGTGTGTTGGAGGACATTTCATGTCCGTATAGATCACTCTCCATGTCTTGTTCACTTAATGCCTCTAGCATTATAAGGCAAAACCTACCACGTTAGCCATGCAATCCTTCATAAGAACCTTCAGTTGTCGCGACGAACAAGCAATCACCTTCTCCTTTTTCCAAGCATGCTTCTAAATCCTTGCTTCGCGCGTCATAATATACTACGAAATCGTCTGCTCCTTCCGGCAATGCCAAGATCAGCTCATTAGCCATTTGATTCCTTCCACATCTAGATAGCTTCTTCTTTGCTCCGCTTCCATGTTGTTGGAAAATTTATGTACATTTTCTCTTCCTTTAGTGACTCTACGATCATCTTCACGTGCGTATCGTACTCCTCCTTAGACTTCGAGTTGGTTTAAATATCGTCTGTATATATATGTTAACTAGCTTGCCAATATACGGCCATGCACACTGACTCATTAACTCCATAAAAACCACTGGTGCATTGGTTAACCCAAAAGGCATAGCCGTAACTTTAACGTGTCCTCGGACGCATCCTAAAATACTGGTATTTGCTACTCGGTCATCCTCGTGCACCCCTCTATTGGTGACATACTACGAATTTTCATACTCTCAATCTTCTCGAGTTTTCTATGCAACATTGAAAAACTACCCACCTTACTTCCTACCAAGCAATACAGATGGTTCCCACAACAAGTTACCATTCAAACCAACCCTCACCTTGCAACTCCTATAATCATTCTAGACCTCTTGCCTTTCTAAAGACGTCAAACGACACGAGCCTTTGTAAATCGGCGTCGCTCACTTGTACTATTCCATACGTAATCATATTCTACGACGAGGGGTACAAAACCCAGGTGTAATCGCTGTGTAACACTTTCGTGAAGCTCTCATAACTAACTAAAGTATAGCACTAAATTTTGTTCATATGCCGTTTGGTTACTCCTACGAGACCTCGCATCCTCTTTAGTTCGTTTCCTCTATGAACCTGTAAAATGCACTTTTTGCCACTCAAGGTTTTTTAACTACCATCTTTGTGGCATGCCATCCAGACCTTATGCCTCAACAACCATTCTCTCAAACATGCTACATCAACGCTCCCATAACTAAGAGGTACTCAATCAAAAGTAAAACGAGAACTCTCTAATTCTAACTTGGAATCGCGAATAATTCCATTCGCTTCGCTTCCATCAATCGTACCACTCTGAAGATATGACCTACCATCAACTGTCTAGAACCACACCATATGAAATACTAAACGTTCACATGCCACTAATTGGGTATGGACCCAAAAATTACACAAATACTAAAAGAAAGAAACAACCGAAATAAAACTCGACGAACGAACGAACCTCAGACCTAACAAAACGCATTAACGATGCTAGAAACACCATATGAATAATACCGCGTACCATGACCCATTAATATAAAGATTAAGAACTTTGTACAAAACTGAATTTTTACCAATGGAAACTTTCCCTCATAACCTTATTACCAATCATTTTAACAATAGAATCACCTTAGTTAATAATGCTATAGTTTTATGGTAAAAATAAATTTAAAATAATATTTTCATAAACTTATTTTAATTATGATTTTATAAAGAAATCTAAAGATGGGTTAAATCAAATGTGTTGCATTTTATTTATATTTATTATTTTTGAAGATGTTTGTAACACGTAAATGATATGGATATCGAGACTACAACAAATTACTTTGAAAAGGAATTTATTGACTACGCACAAAGACATCATGATGAACAAAATAGACTCCCAAAAATACCTTAGGATTCCAATTACAAAAATGGTTAATTTTCTTGAAGAACGAGTACATGACACGAACTATTGCAACTCCAAACAAACCATGGTGAAACCTCATCCAAACAAACGGTTTAGAACCAAACCAAAAAGTATCGTCACCTTTAGACAAAGGAAAATCATCAAAACGCCAAACGGAGAACCCGTAAGAAACAACCATTTCTATGGATAACACCTTATATTACCAACAGGAGGTTAGATATCTAACGAACAAGACTGAGCTAACGAACCAACTTAAGAATCGCGACGACAATACCAACAGGTATCCGATGTATCCGCAAACGATAGATGAAAGGGAACCTTACCATCTACGCAACCCAACCTAATATAATCGCCCAATCGGTTAAGAGGAATTCTCTAACCACACAAAAAAAAAAACCATCTCTCACCAGGATATCACTTCCCATTATACATTACCATCTACATAACTATCCAGGGCTTACATCATTACATGTAATACATACGAAGCAACAATGATCATGCCAATTAAAGTCACAAGTCCACGTGGTGTTGCCTTTATAATTTGTTCTCGTCATAAGTTATAATTTGCACTTTTTCACACGTTACTTACTTCCAAGACATAATCTCAATGGATAACACCACAATCTACCAGCATAGCACTTATAATAATTCCAAATATAACTCAAACATGATAATCCATCTATACGAACCATAAAATCCTAATCGGACCAAACGAATAGAAGTACATCGTGACCTAAAAAATTTAAATGCAATTCCTCGCTTATAGAAAGCATCGGGTAGAAAGAACGAAAAAACATTACGTTGGGCTCGGCTTGGGTTTGAATTTTGTCTCTCAAAAAGGTCACCGCCAACTCCGCGGGTCCAGTGAGGTAAACAATCTCCAACGGACACTCCTAGGGGTAGCGGGAGGACATGACTGGAAAACATAACAAAGGGGTATATACTATTAGAACCCCATAATGAAAAAGTATATATTTCATATTATATAGTAGTAATTCAAAATAGGAAGAATTTCAAAGCTTTAAAGTAGCGGGTGAAACATAGATATATACGTACACAACAACTCATGCTCCTAAAAATAAACTATATGAGGGACGCATTAAGCTATAGTCTAGTGGCTAACCACTTGTTTTCTACTAACCAAATGCTCTGATTCCAAATCTGTACCACCCTCGGCCCACCCCCATGCGGAAACGCGAGGCTAGACAAGAATGGAATCATCACTACATGGTGTCTTTATAGAGAATACTAAAATGAGAACTAAAGTAAAGCAAAGACACAAAGTATCATAACAATACCCAAAACCTAATGGTGTCTTTATTAATGAGAAAGAGGTTTCATCAATAAATGACAGGCAAAAACATAATCCAAACAATTCATGCAAACGTATTTATTCAAACAAAAAACATAAATAAACTCAAAAGCGAACTCCAATGTAAGCCTAGCGGTAAGGTCTCTTTATAGCCACTGCGCTCTATCTTAGCTCCATTAAGCTCACCTGAAAGTGATGCTTAAAACGTCAACACAATGGTTGGTGAGAGTCATAGGTTTAGAACACCAAATAAACCTTTAATTAAAATAATTTTGCTACGATTATCATAACATATCATGGCAGAACAATTTAAGCTAGTTATCACATAGACTATCAACCAATTCACAATCGATCATAACGGGACGGAACGTGCCCACGATCCACATAACAAACCTGGGGTGATCTATTACCCTCCGATCGGAATCACACAGAATGAATCCCGTAAGAATTCCTTCCAAAATACTTCTCAACCAAGAGAATATAAAGGCAAAAATCTACAAAGAAAACACAATTCGTAATATTTTTCCGGGAAGTAACTTATCCTCCTGGTGGTCTGTCCCAACGAAATCGTGAATTGAGAATTTTAGACTACATTCGGATTCCGAGCTTAGAATTAGTAAAAATACATATGAATTGTTTAATACTACAAATGTAATAGTCAAGAATTAAAGAAACAATGAAATAGCACGAAATTTAAATCACACAAAAAACGAAATTAAACGCAGCTAAGATTGGAATTTAAAAAACTAAGGCACAACTTTTAAACAAATTATACATAAAAATCACAAATATAAAATGAAAATTTTAGGAAAAAGAATAGACTTATTTTAATTGGTATTTTTAAATTTTTTATGAATTTTCCAAAAGATATAATGATTAATCAAAAATAAACAATTCTAAAATTAAACAACTAACATTTTTCTTTTAATTTTCAAAATTTACTAGATTTAAATGAAAATTAATGCAAAAAGAATTTTAATTTTTCAACTATTTTTCTATTTTTTATGATTTATCTAAGAAAAAGTAATCACTAAAATCTATTTAAATTTCTAGAAAATACAACTTTAATAAGAAAAATATAGAAAAATGGTTTTTAAACTCTAAAAATGTGCAGAAAAATTATGGAACAAAAAGCCCCAATTTTTAAAACCTAATTGAACCCTAATTTATTCAATTAAAACTTTAACCTAATTTTTAATAAAACTAAAAACAAAAATATAAACTTTTTTATTTAACTAAGAAAGACAGGGTAGAAAGTGAAAGAAAGTAAACTACAGGGTAGGCGGGGTAAGTAGAAGAATTTTACAATATAGTGAAAACAGCTACCCCTGAACTTTAAGAAAAGTACCAAATAGACCCCGCGATTGTGGCTTATTTTGCTTATCTAAAAAGTGAGAATTATCAAAAACTTAAAACTACAAAGTTGTTAAACAGCTTATTTCTAACAACTTTAATAAAAGGACTTCTAGCTTTTGACCAAAGAATAAGCTAGAAAATCAGCAATTAGATTGCTGTCACAGAAAGTGCTTGTTTGACTAAATTTTTGGATTTTTGCTTATTTTGAGCTTAATACTTGATGAAAATTAAAACTAAAAGAGGCTTATTCTAGATTAAGATGTGTATTAAGGGATTCTAAACTAATATTAACCTAGAGTTAACAACTTTAGAAAGAAAATTAAGATGGAAAAGTGCAAGGTTTTAGGAAACAATTTTTTTTTTTTTGCTTTTTTCCAATAAGCTAACAAGCTTATTACTGAATTTTAAGTCTGAAATTTTGAAAATAAGCTAACCTAACTATTTAGAATCTATCTAGGTAAAAGGAATTTGCAAGTTTTTCATGAAAATAAAAGATTTCAAAGAGTTAAATGGACAAAACCTGAGCTGATGTAAAATGTGATGCTGATATACTAAGTTGCTGATGCAAATGGCAATGCACAAAGATTCAGGTAAACTTTTAGAGCTAATACCTCACCAAATGAATCTAAATGAGCACAACACAACCTTAAACTCTAAAATGCTCTTTAAAATCTCAAGTCTAAAAACTCTTATGATTGAAATATGCCCTGGTGCTGACAATAAGTTTTTTTTACAAAAAAACACAACAACAATAAACAGAACATAGCAAAAAAAACAATTAGACCCAAACAATGACATAGTAAAACAACACAACAAACATAAACAGGTAAACTCGAACTTTTTATAAAACTAAACACTAACTTCTAAAACTTGCTTGAATACTTGTTATATAACCTAACCAACTAAATAGACAGATTGACAAACTATATTTGACTTTTGAGTCAATATAGCAATAATACCAAACACACCTTTATGAAATTTTCTCAAAACAAAAGTAAGCTTAAAAATGAAGTAAGAACTAAAACAACAAGCCTGAACCTATATCTACTCTTACAAAAAATGACCTGTAATAAAGCTAGCTTAAGAACTATAAACAGCCTAGCTTATTTCTGACGATAAGCTAGTTTCTCTACTATCTTATACTACTACTATGACAAGAATTTTAGAAAAGTGGAGATTTCTTCAACTACTTTTATGCAACCTAAAAACAGCTTACTACCCAACTAAACACATGCTTACAAAAGAAATAAAGCTAGAATGATGAGAATAAGCAAGTGGTAAAAAAATCAACTTTAAGCTAAAGTGATCTTAAAGAGTGAAACCTGAAAATTATGGAGTCTCAGGAATGGAGCCACTCTAGTAGATTGAGTGGCTCAAATTATATAACCTAATGACTTCCAAAGTCTCTAAAACCCAAGCTTAAAGCTCAATACGATAGATTGAGCTTTATTTTCCTCCTTGTGAACACTCCATTTAAGAATTATGAACCAAGTGATCATACTATTTATTACAAAAGATTAGAGTGAGATTATGATGCTAAGAACCAAATTTACCTGAAATGTGAGCTTATTAAAATCAATAAGCTCAAAACGAGCTATATTTTTAGAGCTTAATTGATAAATTTGACTTATACATGTAAAAACAAATGAGATAGGTAACAGTAAAACTGAGTTGTATACTTAATTAAAAGGATACAAGCTAAAGGATAAGAGTTTACAAGAAGCTTTAAAAGTCTTAATTGCTTAAGTAAGATTTAAAATGCTTAAAAACTAAATTACAAAGAAAAAATTTTTAAAACTAAACAACACATGAAACGAAAAATGATGTCCTACACTCTATTATAGAGAGAGATGAAAGTGAGGAAAAATTACTAGAATAATACCTTTAAAACTCAGCCTTGATTATATAGCTAATGAGTGGCCGGTAGATCATTGATATATGTGTCCTAGGCCAATGGGTTAAAGTAAACTGATAACATGTCACATTAACTCCAAACCTAGTCACCTACGACAAATCAACATTTTTATTTCTAGTGAGAGGGAACTTACTAAATTACTCTCGAAGATGCAGTTTCTCATTGCTAGGGACATTTTGACATGAGTAGGAATATAAGAATCTCACGACTACCCTTTTGCTTTACTTAAATTTCGAGAGACAGAAAGCCATGATGAAGGACGCCATGAACTTTAGAAAAAAATAGAGATAAATAGAGTTCAATATTGCCGGCTTAGCAAAATACGAAAGTACGTCACAACTAGAAAAACAAACCCAAAATGGCACCTTTCTAAGCCTCGATCCGCCCACCTCTTCCATTAGCATCAGCAGCGATCTTTTGTGACTCGGCCAATATTTCTTCCTCATTTATCTCCGGCGATTTTGCTTTCTCGCCATCAGAATCTGAGTCATTATTTGCTGGGCTGAATTCTGACACTGTGGAGGTCCGACCAGAAGGTGAGCTGGAACTGCTTTCTCCATTGTGGAAAACAAGTCTCTTTGCGTCATCGTCTTTCATTCTGTCTGCGTATATTTTAAAGTCGAATTTTGCTCCATTTTTCCCACCAAACGCAGACTCGAGTTTGTCTATGTAAAACAAGCTCTCCATGATGCTCTTCGTGTTTGCATCATCCGAGTATACAAATTTTACTTTGTTTGCGGTTTTGGGCTCAAGAAAAGGCTTCACAACCTACAATAACACAATGTTGAAGTCATATTTAGTAAGTTTCAAACTCCATAATTGTTAAATTATATTTATTCTATGGACACTGCTATAATTAAGAAATCAAACCCATATCAATTTTAATTTAGAGATACGGGTTAACTTCAAAAGTGAAACTACCAGATGAAGTGATATAATGTATCGAGTCAAAGAAGCCGACAACTCAAAATTGATATGAATTTTGGAAGTTATGGAGGAAAATTGGAAGCAACGCGGAAACATGTAATGTGGGTATAAATAAAATGACATAGATTTAGAAATAGAAAGCAAATGGGTATATAGTTTGAGTGTACTAAATGTTTGACAACTGACATCAAATGTCCAACCGTGTGAAGTATGTACCTTCCAAAACGGTTCAAATAACTTAGGTGGATTGTAAAGAATTGCTAGGCCAAGCCTCTCGGGATAATGGTCTTGCAAGATATGAGCCGTTTCTTTTGTTGACTTGATGGATATATTCGACATACTAAAGCCGTGAAAATCTATCAACCAAACCATTTGTTCTTGTTCTGGTGGCAGATTAAATATCGCGTTTTCCATGCAATATACCAAGTATTTGATCTGTGCTTGTGTAGACTTCGTGTTCTGCAGTTAAGATGACAAAAAGAGTGTGGATGAAACATAATATAGTAGAGATAATATAGTAGAGGTCACAGTACAGTCAAGGTGAATGCGAGGATGTGCGCGTATATGAAACCTGACATCATGGTCTCATAAACAAAGTTCCTCTCCTGATGCTTGTCCATAAAACTTGATCTATAGATTTTCCCGGTTGCTGCCTCTTCTGCAACATCTTCCTACATGAAATAATTAACAAAATGCAAAATATAAAGTTAATGTCTCGATTAGACACGGTATTATGAGTTCATATAGGCTCGTTTAAATGTAAGTTTTCTCTTCATGTAAGTCATAAAACTCCAAATATTTCAAGTCTTTTAATATAAAAATGATGTCGAAGTGAGACGTGGTCTGCTTGAATGTACCTACGTTGTCCACTAGGTAAGCAAATGTATACCTTAAAAATAATCTGCAGTATAAACTACTTAGAATATTAAAATTTGTTTTCTAAGACATCCATTATCTCGGATTCTATAACTTAGAATACAAGCTTGTCAGATTGACATGTCCCACTAGAGCTAACTTAAAGTGAATATGCAATCAAAGTATGTATATCGGTTCTGCAGATCACACTATAACATAAAAATGACCACAAAAAGATAATAACATAAGAAGTTAAATGAAAAGCATAGTAATGGTTAAGACTGGGTGAAGATGAGTTTACCCAACTGATCTCTGCCGGTTTGTAGTTCATTCTCCATATTAGAGATGCTTCAAGCATTTTTTCAGCCTTTATAACGTTCCAACTCCGTGCCCTTAAATATCTAGAAATTGATTGATCAGAGCAAAAACGAATATATTCATCTCCTAGCCGTTGTTTAATCTTGTCAATCGACTTGTGCTTCTCAATTGCCTCGCGCACCTCATTAATCTATAATAAGAACACAATCATCTAAGTACAAAGATTTCTTATAGGTAATAGTATAACAACTTTTGTGCTTTATACAATAGTATCACAAGTTCAGTTTTCAAAAGAGGAAACTTGAAATGTATAATACATACCAACTTTACTTCATCTTGTGGGCTAGCAGAGCTATTCGAGTTTGTTTTCCTCAATTGTGGATTCATAGCGTTATACGAGCCCTGTATCTTCACAATAAACAAGATTCAAATTCGTCACTATAACGTAAGCCGATTAAAAAGTAGACACAGTGTGTTGCTTGTCAGAAGGGAAAGCAACACAGAGCTTCTTGTAAGACCAAAACAGTCAGTTCAATCAGCCAACCATTACAAATGTTGCACATGGATTTGTTTGGCCCAACATTTGTAAAGAGTTTAATGAAAAAGATGTACTGCCTAGTTGTCACAGATGATTTTAGTAGGTTTAGTTGGGTTTTCTTTTTAGCCACTAAGGATGAAACTAGTGAAATCCTTAAAACATTCATAACAGGCATAGAAAATCTAATAGACCTTAGGGTGAAAGTGATTAGATGTGACAATGGGACTGAATTCAAGAATAGGGTCATGAATCAGTTCTGTGAAATGAAGGGTATTAAGAGGGAATTTAGTGTTGCTAGGACTCCACAACAAAATGGAGTAGCAGAAAGGAAAAATAGGACACTAATAGAGGCTGCTAGGACTATGCTAGCTGATTCAAAATTGCCAACAACTTTCTGGGCTGAAGCAGTTAATACTGCTTGTTATGTCCAAAATAGGGTGTTAGTTATCAAGCCTCACAACAAGACCCCTTATGAACTTTTTCTAGGTAGAAAACCTGCCTTAAGCTTCATGAGACCATTTGGGTGTCCTGTTACAATCCTTAATACCATAGATCACCTAGGTAAATTTGATGGAAAGGCTGATGAAGGGTTCTTTGTAGGATACTCTACCAATAGCAAAGCATTCAGAGTATTCAACAGTAGAACTAGGATAGTAGAAGAGAACCTGCATGTTCAATTTAGTGAGAATACACCTAATATTGCAGGAAGTGGACCTAATTGGCTTTTTGATATTGATGCACTAACAAAGTCAATGAACTATAAGCCAGTTGTTGCAGGGAATCAATCTAATAGTAATGCAGGTACAAAAGCATGTAATGATGCAGGTAAAGCTAGAATGGAGACAGTACATGGCAAAGATTACATTCCACTACCAATGTGGCCTGCTGATCCATTATCCCCTCAAGATTCAAAGAGTTCTCCTGATGCTGGATTCAAACCAATAGGGGAGGAGGAAAAGAAGGATGCTGAAGATCCAGGGAATGAAGATAGTGAGGTTCCAAGTACAGAGGAGCCAAGAGTTAATCAAGAGAAAGATGACAATATTAGCAGCACTAACAATGTTAATACTGCTAAGGTTAACAGCACTAACACTATCAATACTATTAGTCTAACTGTTAATGCTGCTGGCATAGAAGTTAATGTTGTTGATCCAAAATCAAGCATTGAACTTTCAGATGATCCAAATATGCCTGAATTGGAAGATATTGTTTATTCAGCTAATGATGAAGATGTTGGTGCAGAGGCTGACATGAACGATTTAGATGCATTTATGCCTGTCAGTCCTATTCTAACTACAAGAATACACAAAGATCATCCAGTTGAACAAATTATTGGAGACTTGCATTCAGCACCTCAAACAAGAAGAATGACAAAGAATTTGGAAGAACATGGTTTGTTTAGTTCAGTTTAGCAAAGAATAAACCATAAATACTTTCAAAACTGCTTGTTTGCTTGCTTTTTATCACAAGAAGAACCCAAAAAGGTAATTCATGCATTGAAGGATCCAAGCTAGATAGAAGCTATACAGGATGAGCTACTGCAATTAAAATTACAAAAGGTTTGGACTCTGGTGGATTTACCAAATGGAAAAAGGGCTATTGGGACTAAATGGGTTTACAGGAACAAGAAGGATGAAAGAGGCATTGTGATAAAGAACAAAGCAAGATTGGTTGCTCAAGGGTACACACAAGAAGAAGGGATTGACTATGATGAAGTCTTTGCCCCTGTTGCCAGAATTGAAGCAATTAGGCTATTCTTAGCCTATGCCTCATTTAAAGACTTTGTGGTGTACCAGATGGATGTCAAGAGTGCTTTTCTTTATGGAAAGATTAAAGAGGAAGTCTATGTTTGTCAACCATCAGGATTTGAAGATCTAGACTTCCTTGACAGAGTATACAAAGTAGAAAAGGCACTTTATGGATTGCATCAAGCTCCCAGAGCTTGGTATGAAACCTTGTCAACTTATTTGTTGGACAATGGGTTTCAGAGAGGAAAGATAGACAATACTTTGTTTATCAGAAGGGTCAAAAGTGATATTCTGTTAGTTCAAGTGTATATGGATGATATCATTTTTGGTTCTACAAAGAAGTCATTATGCATTGAGTTTGAGAAGATGATGCATAAGAAGTTTTAAACGAGCTCTATGGGTGAACTCATATTCTTCCTACGACTACAAGTGAAGCAGAAGGAAGATGGGATTTTTACCAGTCAAGACAAGTATGTGACTGATATTTTGAAAAAAATTGGTTTTATTGATGTCAAGACAGCAAGCACACCTATGGAAACCCATAAGCCTTTGCTCAAAGATGCAGATGGTGAAGATGTAGATGAACAGTTGTATAGATCCATGATTGGATCACTGATGTATCTTACTTCTTTAAGACCTGATATTATGTTTGTAGTGTATGCCTGTGCAAGATACCAAGTTAACCCAAAAGTTTCACATCTTTATGCTATGAAAAGGTTTTTTAGATACTTAAAAGGTCAACCTAAATTGGGCCTTTGGTATCCAAAAGATTCTCCTTTTGATTTGGTAGCATACACTGATAGTGATTATGCTGGAGCAAGTTTAAATAGGAAATCCACAACAAGAGGTTGTTAATTCCTAGGGTACAGATTGATCTCATGGCAATACAAGAAGCAGACTATGGTTGCTAATTCCACAACTGAAGCTGAGTATATAGCTGCTTCCAATTGATGTAGACAGGTGCTTTGGATCCAAAATCAATTGCTGGATTATGGATATAACGTTATGCAGACTAAGATTCATATTGATAATGAGAGTACTATCTGCATAGTGAAGAACCCTGTTTTTCATTCGAAAACAAAGCACATTGAGATTATGCACCACTTTATCAGAGATTCTAATGAGAAGAAGCTTATCCAGATGATCAAGATTCACACGGATCAGAATGTTGCAAATTTCTCACAAAAGCATTTGATGTTAGCAGATTTCAATATCTGATTGCAAGTATTGGAATGCTTAACCTCTGAAGTATTGATTGTTGGGAGGTTAATTATGTTAATATGCAGCGGATTATACAATAATGATAATTGGAATGGAATGCAAAAGCTACTAAGGATGGAAATTTGAGTTAGTGTTGGTAACTTTAAGTTTCTGCTGTTAAGTATAATTAGTGCTGCTAGTTATACATAATACTGCTAAGTTAATACTGTTAGTTATACTTAATACCGTTAAGTATAATTAATACTGTGAGAATTGAGCGAAATAAGTAAGAATAAAAACAGAAAGAGAGATGTGTAAAAATAAAAACAGATAGAGTGAATTGGTGAGAAAAAGAACTGAGAGAAATAAGTAAGCATAAAAATAGAAAGAGAGATGTGTGAAAATTAAAACAGATAGAGTGAATTGGTAAGAAAAAGAATTGAGAGAAATAGTGAGCTGAAAAATAGAAAGAGAGATGTGTAAAATAAAAAAAGACAAAGAGATTTGTGTGCTAAAAGAATTTAGAGAAATCAAAAACAGACAGAGAGAATTATGAGCTAAAAGAATTGAGAGAAATCAAAAACAGACAGAGAGAATTGTGAGTAAAAAGAATTGAGAGAAATCAAAAACAGACAAAGAGAATTATGAGTAAAAAGAATTGAGAGAAATAAAAAACAGACAGAGAGATTTTGTAAGCTAAGATGTTAATTTGATGATGGAAAAGTTGATTAGAATGGAATTGGAGTTAATGCTGGTGATTCATAGTTAATACTGCTAGGCATAAACTAACTACTGCTGGTATAAGTTAATGCTGTTAGGCATAAACTTACCACTGCTGTTGAAAGTTAATGCTGTTAGTGTCACACCCCGCCAAGGCGGAAACGCGAGGCGTAAACAAGAATGGATATCATTACAACACATGGTGTCTATATAGAGAATACTAAAATGAAAACTAAAGTAAAGCAAAGACACAAAGTGTCATAACAATACCCAAAACCTAATGGTGTCTTTATTAATGAGAAAGAGGTCTCGTTAATAAATGACATGCAAAACATAATCCAAACAATTCATGCAAAAGCATTTATTCAAACAGAAAGCATAAAGAAACTCCAAGCATCCTACGATCTCTTCTTGGCACTTCGATCAATCTTAGCACCATTACAGCTCACCTGATAAAATGATGCTTAAAACGTCTAAATAAAGTTGAGCGAGAATCATAGGTTTCCACGCACATACAACCATATCCCAAAATAACCTTGTAATTAGCTGTTGCAATTCCAAAAACAATTCATGACCCAATTACCAAAAAGGGACGGAACATGCCCACGATACACTATCATTTCAACTACATATGTGCGCTACCATGGCCTCATATTAGACTCACGCAGTTTACCAGCGTCAACACCTCGTTTTGCATATTGGGATCCATATTACTCCCTTAAAAATAAACTATATCTTTATCGGAAACACATAGGGGGAACGTGACATACGATCTCCAATATACATATCTACAACAGCTTTAAAATCATTTGAAAACGAAAACAAGATAAGCAATCATTCTCACCCCAATTAACATCGAGGAAAAGGGGTTATGAAATCTCACATTTGATTAGCTTTCCAAAAGATTCCAACAAAAAGCTTCACAAAAAAAATATCACAATCTAAACAAACAAAATTACTCGTTGTTACACGTACTTAAAGCCAAAAGCTTAATGAACTATGTAACAAATCATATGATAGATATCTAAGGTGTTCTATTAACCCCATGGGTCACCCCGATACCATACCCAACTTTAACCACTTCGTTAACAAGTTTCACTAGTTAGTCATAATTTGTTCAAAACTACAGAATTTTAACGTGACTTAACGTACTCAAAACCTCTACTTACTGAAATCAATAATTCATACCCAAAATCAACTATTTCGTTCATTTATGAGTATAATTAACACACTCATTTTGATGCCTAAGAGCCATTTACATGCACAAGTACTCCTAAGAAAATCAAACTTCAAAACCGTCTCAATTCGGATTTGTTTGCACACTAAAACGTTTGGACCTAAAAACTATACTTAGACTCCAAATCAGAAGCTCTCCTTTGGGGGATTTCTAATAGACACATAGAACAAAACTTCTGTAGAAGGGATAAGGTAAATTCGAATTTTAAGTGGGGGTTTTATACCTCGTAATCTGACCCGTATTTACTGCTTTGACAACTTTTCTTGCAACCAACGTTTGAATGACTTTACGACCTCAAAAACCTTCGAGGCCGGATGTTCTGGAAACTAGACTCTCTGAGATACATTATAGGCACCGGAAACTTGACAAAATCTATTACCATCATTGAGATATCAGCCAAACAACACAACCCTAAATTATGGGCACCAATCTAAATCAATTTCTAACGGATCTTAAACCCTAACGATTACACCCATATGATCCTAATTAAAACCTATTCATTATAGATGTTTATTATATAATTAATTACAGATTTATGACCTAGTTATCCATCAATAATAATTATTACTTGTTTTTTACTGATATTAACTCAAAGGGTTATATGTATTCCTTAAATATTTGATCTTGAAAACAAAAATCACAAACTTTGAAAAAAAAATATTTTTCTTCTTCCTTTTTGATTTTTAAAGAACGGGCTCGGGTGCGGTTTTTGTCTTGACTCGTTTTTGGGTCAAACAACCTCCGTTTTCAGTCTAGTCTTTTTCATTCTTCGTTATTAGTCCCCTAGAGTAGTTTAGAAGTAAAAATTTCTTCGTAGGGTTAATTTTGAAGTTTTTAGGTTTTTCCCCCTTTGTTCGGGATCCGTGCTCTCGTTTTCTAGCTTAATTTCATAATTTTTAGGTTTTTCTTAAACGTTTTTGCTTGTTATTGTTTAATTTAATTTTCCACACTCTCAAATCATTTCTCTCCTTCAAACTCAAATCTTCCGACTGTATCGATTTTCCAGCACAGCCTCATTGGGGATTAACGACCCGGGAAAAGTCTATACTACTCCCGGTTTTATTGATCAGTGTTGTTTTTTATACTTTATATATTTTATTTTATTATATTATATACATAGTTAAGAAAGCCAAGAATCATATGTAATAATACTTAAACCATTAACGCAAAAACGCAAAAACCACAAAAGTCATTTCCTTGCCACCAAAAGTGAACGAAAGGAACTTAGCCAAATCCATCACCAATCCAATCACAATGATACGATGACGCTCAATGGATTGATTACCAACTCTCACACAATCCACATAAATCATATAAACACATAACTCATACATTACAACAGATTCATAAGTCAACACTAACGGTTTGACTAACATGCTCAAGTCATGGTTGTCACAGTATCCCCTCCTTTAGGAAATCTCGTCTCGAGATTTAACCAAAAGGTTCAACTCTATCTTTACCAAAAAATTAATCGAGGATACTTATCTTTCAAGTATTCCTCTCATACCTATGTTAACTCAAAGTTACCCTTAGAATTCCAAATAACTTTCACAAGATATCTTACTGCTAACAACTTTGCATGCCCACAAAAGGGTACGCATAGCAGCATAACCGCTCCAAACGAAAAGAAACATCCAACTACCTAAACCTCATCCGTTATCAAGGAAACTCATCAAAAACCTTAAGTTGTGTAACAACGTCATTTACAACCTGGTCTCGTAACTCATCAAACAAGAACTGTCTTGAAACCAAGTTTTAAGTTGTTACAAGGTCCAACATTTTTGAAGAATCGGCTCGACTTCGAGTTTATTCATAAAATAACTTTAACCAAAATCACACAAACACATCTAAGGGCATACTAAGGTCTACAAGAAACCTTACGTACCCAACTTCAACTAAAACTCCCAATGATCCCATGCTCAACGAACAAGTGTGGATACTCAGTTTACCTGAAGTCCTAAAGACCTCGCTTCGAGCCTAAATGGACCTTAACTACCACCATTCTACTACATTTTAAATTCTTAACTTCACGGTCACTATTCTCAACAGGTTCTTTTACAAAACGAAAAGTTTTGTCAACCTTGATCTCATCCAATGGCACATGCAGGCTAGCATTCTCCTAACACTTCTTTAGGTTTGACACGTGAAACGTGTCATGTACACCACTCAATTCCTCAGGCAATCTCAACCGATAAGCTACAGGACCAATTCTTTCAAGAATCTCAAATGGCCCTACATACCTCGGTGTTAACTTACCCTTTTTCCCAAAGCGAATATCACCTTTCCAAGGCGACACTTTTAGAATAACATGATCACCCACCTCAAACTCTAACGGTTTAAGCCTATTATCAGCATAGCTCTTTTGACGATCTTTCGCCGCCTTGAGCTTCTCTTTTATCAACAAGACTTTATCAGTCGTCTCTTGAACCACCTTAGGCCCAATCAAACTACTTTCCCCAATCTCAACCCATAAAACAGGCGACCTACATTTCATTCCATACAAAGCTTCAAACAGAGCACACCAAATGCTCGAATGATAACTACAACCAAAATCAATAACACATGTCCTCATTATATCTTCCCAAAGTCTGAATCATACGTTTACTTTGTCCATCCGCTTGAGGATGCTAAGCAGTACTCAAATCCAATCGTGTCTCTAACACTTTTTGCAGCGTCTGCCAAAACCATGAGGTAAATCATCCATCTCAATCTGAGTTGATCACCACCAGAATTCCATTCCTTGCTATTATCTCATCAATATAAATCCTTGCCAACTTCACATCTTGAAATTTTCTTGTATAGCTAGAAAATAAGCTAACTTGGTCAGTCAATCGACCATCACCCAAATCACATCATACTCACTACTTTGACCTTGGAAATTTAGTAATAAAATTCATGGTGATTCTATCTCATTTTTACTCAAGTATCTCAGGCTGTTGTAGCAAGCCAAAAGTCTTTAACATTGCAGCTTTCACCTCTTAAACAAATCCAATAATTGCTAACATAGGTAACTATATATTTTCTACACGTGGCTACCAATACATGTCTCCAAGGTTATAATACATCTTATCCGCTCCCGGATGTACCAAGTACCTTGATGCATGAGCCTCATTCATTACTACCGTCCTCATCATTACCTACTAACAGAACTCATATACGATCCATAAAGTACGTCCTCCTTCTTTTCCATATGTCAATCTAACCCATGAAGCCTTTCTGCGCGTACATTCTCTTGCTTGAACGCCTCACTTTGGGCTGCCAATATCATTCCTCTTACTCCATACTGAATGATCATAGCCATCGCTCGAACACGTCTAGGTTTTACTCATTCCTTCCTACTTAACGCATCAGTCACCACATTTGCCTTACCTGGATGGTAGCGAATTTCATACTCATACTCACTATACAATTTAATCCATAAAGTACTAACCATCATCTACCCTCTTTTCCATTTGTTGGTTTAGGTCACGCAGTATTTCTGCTGGCGTGTTCTCTACCTTGGACGTCTCGCTTGAAGTAGCCAATATCTTCTCCTTAACACTTGACTGGATAGTCATGGACATTGCTCTTACTCGTCTTAGTTTCACTCTCCATTTCTTCTCAACGCATCAACCACTACATTCGATTAATCGAAGCATCACACAAATCATTCCTCAAAGTCTAGAAAGCCTCTTCTCGTTCTGCGCCCTACTCATACTTCTGATTCCTCTAAGTTAGGGAAGTAAGGGGTTTAACAATCTTAGAAAAGTTTGCGATGAAACGTAGGTAAGTAACCTGCCAATCCTAAGAATAATCATATCTCGGATGGTGTCGTAGGTACTTCCCAATTCTTCACTGCCTCACACTAGTAACCTTAGCATACAACTTCTCCTTCCTCAGTAATTCCAACTCTAACTTCAAATGAACTCCATGCTCCTCTTCTTAACAAACAACACTGGTGCTCCTCACAGAAAATGACTAGGTCGTATGAAACCTTCATCTTGCAACTCTTGAAGTTGTTCAGACAATTCTTGCATTTCCAAAGGTGCTAGACGATATGGAAACTTTGCGACTGGCGTCGCTCCAGGAACTAAGTCTACGCGGAACTCAACTTGTCATTGCGGTGGTCATTGACAAGTCTTCCGGAAACACGTCAATAAAGTCTCGTACGACGGAAATACCACTCAATTTCGATTCACCTACCTTAGTGTTCATTAAGGTTTTCACGACTCCTTGAGTACGTTCACCATGAACCCGAAGTATCTCATCACCTTCCAACGGTATCCTAACCACCTTCTCATGACATACTATCCCAAACTTCCTCTTGGACAACCGGTCCATTCCCACAAGCACATCAAAGCTTCCACGACTCAACGGTATCAACGAACTCCAAGGGTTACGAACAATCGAATAGGATAACAAACGAATATCGAGTCAAAGGCTAGAATGCATATAGGAGATTCCACATATGCAAGTAGACGTGGATCAAATGACATAAGAATCCTTTGAAAGAAAGGATACGTATATGCACCGAGTGAAAACGCAACGAAAGAAAATCAACAGACGTACCACGACAAATGAACACATAAAAAAATATCAATACGAAAGACGGAAATTCTTATACCAATTATCGACTTTACTCGAAAGACCAAATTAAATAATGTTTTTATAAAAATCAATTTAAATTAAGAAAGTCACTTTAAGTAAAAAAAATCATTTTAAATAATAATAAAATTGTCTTAAATGTAATCTTTGAAAAATTCATTCTGGTTGTCTTAAAAAAGTCTTTAAATTTAATCTTTATAAATTTCATTCTGGTTGTCATAAAAAAATCTAGAGATGGTTATCTAATGGTATATCGTACCTTTACACACTATGGAATCACTTTAAAACCAGCTGTTTATAATAAAATATAAATTTATTATTAAACCACTTAAAAATTTTTCATATCCTATTTGTAGAGGACCATGTAAACATACTCTTTTTACAAGATATTTTAAACACGGTTTTTTTCTCAAACAATAACACCCAAATACTCCAAAAGATTTATTTTGATTATTTAGCATAATTATTGATATATGTTACTCAAACAAAGTGACACCATAATACCAACAGGGATCGTTTGATGAAAATGAAAAAACCGTACTAACTCTAACACATTTCTATTGTTTGAAAGCGAAAAAAGAAAATCCGGAACAGGAAAGGAAAAGGGAACCATTTACTCAAAATAAAATCAAACGAATTGTACAAGAAAACTCACGCAAGACGTTAGTCCAAAAGAAAAACGTAAGGTCTTATCCGACTAATAACGATCAACAGAGCATATACCTAAAAGCATCGAGATACGAACTCGTCGCCAAAGGGTTACAAAAAACCAAGGGATATACAAAGATAGGGGAGTAAAGTCAGTCAGAGTAATGATCCACACTCATTATGTTAGGAACAAATTAGGCTTTATAAGAAACATTTGATACATACGAGTAAATCATGTAATGAAAGAACTAAACGGAAAACGCAGCATATCCAAAAAAAAAGCTGATTGTACCAGGAACAAACCTTTATTCACCGAGACCGTCGAATAGGAAATCAGGTATCCTACATACAAAGTACGATGAAGGGATGCTAAGATTATGGCTTAGGAAATCCAAAACAAAACAACCACGCAATTATGGAAACAAAACACTCTATAAAAAGCTATTACTAGGTATCTAACAATTACTAGATAGGAAGAGAAACTTATATCTATACAACCTAATTAACTATCCTCCAATTAGGTAAGAGAATAATTCTTTACCATACACCATCCTTATCATAAATTACACATATCAATAAAAAAACATATACACTCCCATCTTACACCAAGCCAAATAAATGCGATCATGGTCACAAGTCTAGTGTATCCTGTGATGCCTTTATAATTATGTGGCCACCATAATTATTAGTGCCTCCTTTTACACATGTACTTCTTACATGGATTACCCATATAATTCATAATTCACATTTAAGCACAATTATACCACATTTCACGTCTTTAACCACTCAATTAACACATAAAGGATGCGCCATCAAACAACTACTTACCTATATAAAAATAAGTCAAACGTCATAAAGAACGAAGTCTCGCACGACTTCCAAAAATACGAAATATCCAAACGAAATAATCACATTACAACATGAAAGGTAAAGGGCGGATTAAATTAGGCTGGGCTTGCTGGGTTTGACTTTGCATCCGCAAAGTATCACCCGATCAACGAGTCCAGCCATATTACGCGCCATCCGACAAACGATCAACTATCCTATCTCCATTCGGTTCCACAAGAGGCTCCTTAAAACGCTTAAGTCCAGTTGGGGGGAAAGGGAAAACGGTTTCACCCAACGATGACTTCTTACGGTGTGAGGGAAAAAAACTATAGCTAAAATACTAAGAAGTAATACATATTTATCAATAATGGCAGAATAATAACTAATTGAAAACTTAGGGCAAATATAAAATATATAAGCTATGCAAAAATAGAGGGGAAGCATAGTAGTTATAGCATTAAACACTTAAGCCCTAAATGCATATACATGAAGGACCTCTAGGTTCAACCACCTACTTCTTTATAACCAAAGGCTCTGATACAAATCTGTCACACTCCGCCAAGGCGGAAACGCGAGGCGTAAACAAGAATGGATATCATCACAATACAATGGTGTCAATAATAGAGAAACACTAAATGCATAACTAAGTCATAATGACACAATGTGTCATGACAATACCGAAAACCAAAAGAACGATATATTTTATTAATGAAAAAGGGTCTAACAATAACAGGAATCAATATCTCCGAACCTAGTAAAATCAAATCACATTCAAAAAAATCATGCAACAAACAAAAAAACTCAGGAGCGAACCCCAATGCATCCTAGCGGTCATTCTAGCAACTTCTCTTAACCTCATTATTCTTATGAAGCTCACCTAAAAATGATGCTTAAAACGTTAACACAACGGTTGGTGAGAGTCATAGGTTTAAGACACCAAAAACAAACCTTTAAATCCAGTTACTGTGATACATAAAATATAGCATAGCATAGCAGGACATACAACGTACTATCATACAAGCTAACATGCAATCACAATCAAATCCACATTGAGACATTTCACGCTCAATCCTCACACAAAACATAACAACAATGAGACGATCACGCTCACTCAAACAACTCACAGTAATAAGACGATCACGCTTACTACCAAACAAATCTATAAATGCCATGACGCAATCACGCTCAAGCACAACAATTCATACCATAAAAGCAAGTAGCACAGAACATACAATAGTCACGTATAGCCCATGCATAATTTAAATCACATTATCACAGTAACTAAAACATTTCAAAACCTCTTTGCATCATTTTCACCCCAAGAAAACATAAGAAAAAAAGGCTATGAAACTCACCTGATGCTTAGCTTCCCAAAGAATCCAACAAAGCTTCACAAAACACTTACGGATAATCCTAAATCAATTAGCACCACAATAAGCTACCATCAATTAGGCATTCAACCCAATATGATGTAACCTCAACTATGATGGATATCTAAGCTATCTACCATAGTTCTATACTTGATTTAACCCTTTTTCCAACTCCTACATATAAATTTACACTTTAATGCTACACTTTAAATTTTCTAGTTTTGAGCAGAATTTTATACTCACTTACAAACCTAAACGTACCACTTAAACACTTCCACAATTCAAACCAAAATTCACAATGCTACATATATGTCCTTTGTTGTATCTCTCATATCTCTCCCAAATACATTACATTTTACAATACCTTTAGAAATTCATTAATCCCAAGGGTCCAGAAATTCTCCAGAATCTGACCCCCTAAAAGTATGACACTAGATGACCACTTTAGACCTCATTATATGCTTAGCAAAAATTTAGGGGTCACACAAGAATATATAACTAACTTCCACATGATTTAGAGCCTCTAACTAGATGTCTAAGTATTTTTAGAAAAAAATCATAACCAATACTGAAAATTCGCTTGTTTTACTCTCTGATTTTGTAACGACCCTTTTGACCCACCTTTCCGGACCATAAAAACTCGCAAAGACAAACGTTGCTGGAAGTCTCGAGTGACACACTACCCTCATCGCGTCCAAGTGATTGAACACTTTGGAGAGGTGATTCATGGGGAATTGAAGCAGGCCCCACTACAGTAGGTGTAGTTTATGTGATGGGAGGTGGTGAAGTTGAAGGAGCACTGACTAGTGTATGGTGAGGTGATAAGGATGGTGAAGATGTGATTCTTGAGGAAGATGTTTCAGGTGCAGTGATCATGGAAAGAAATAAAGGAATGTCTTCACCAGAATAACCCCTTGTAACTCGCTTCATGTTACTAAAAACTTTCTGTGTGAGTACAGGAATGGGATACGTTCTTGTGTAGGGTTTAAGAAGTCTCCTTTGCTTGTTTAAACAAATTTAGATAAATCTAGGATACATCAAAAATTTATGAGGGCTATCCAAATTCTTTACCATTGCATCAAAGATGAATTTTAAGAAATTAAAAGTTTAGTTTGTTTCCAGGCAGATAATAGCAGTAGCTATATTGCTGCTAAACTGCTCTTAAGAAGTCTTTTTAGGACTCAAGCAGTGGAGGATTGTATGAATGAAAAACCTCCACTATGGTGAAAATTACCCTTTTGAAATGTAAGCTTATCAGAATCAGTTGCATACCTTATAAGAGCAAGTTGCTCAAATATCTCTGTGTTGGGTAAAGAAGTAATTCCACCATTGTCCTCCAACTTCAGATGTCTTCTTAAGGATGCTTCAGTGATGGTCTTGGCTTGTCCATCTATGCTAGCAGTTAGTTCTACTTCTCCATTAACATTTGTGCTAGCAGTAGCTGTTGTCCAAAATTGTTTGATAAATGAAGCATATATTGTTGGATTCTCTGTGAGGGCATAGTGAATGTGACTAGCAGTTAGGAAATCAATGATCTGATGAAACTCTGCACTTCCCTCTGGTTTCTCCAAGTATGCCACCATGTTGTGCTTGTCGCAAAACTCCAAAGTAGCCATTTGATGAATAGAAAGTTGATTAAGGTTCTGGGATATGTTTGTGAGAGAGAGTACGGATGTTTGGTAGAGTTAATTGATATTTGAGAGAGTATTTAAGAGTTTAAAGTGTCACCGACTGAAGAAGATTTGTACTTATCTTGAAGAAATCTTTTAAGTTTATAGAAAGATCAAGAAATCTTCAATTAGTCAAACCCTATAGCCTATAAGCATGGCAGTTGGCAGAAATTTAGCAACGGCTAGAAATTGGGAAGGAAATTTAGTTATGGGTCAAACAGTACTAACGGTCTTCTAGCAGTACTAAAATTAGCCTAGCAGTACTAACTTTAAGCCCATTAACTTCACCCAGCAGTATAAAGATTTGCCTGATAGTACTAACTTAATACTGACAGTATTAAGTTTATGCCTAGTAGCATAAACACCAATGCTGTTCCAACAAGCATTTTCATCACCAATTTGAATCTCACAATCTCTCTTTCTATTTTTATACTCACAATTATCTCTCAATTCTTTTTGCTCACCAATACACTCTTTCTGTTTTTATCCACTTAATCTCTTTTTATTTTAGTCTCACCATTTCTCTTATTTTTTTTTGCATCCTTTATTCACACAAGTTTGTACAATGTGCCATCAATTCCATTAGTTTCATACTATCCTCCCCATATCCAAGTGTGTTAACTCTTAAGAGTGGTGGATCATTGGACTTTTAGATGCTGCCTCAAACCTAGTTTGAGCATCTACATCCCTAATATGGTTTCTTGGCACCTGGGACCACTACCTGAACCAAATCCCAAAGGACTTAATTCATTAAGTGTTGCCATGTATTGGATCTTAGTTTATGTTACCATTGTCCTGTTCTGCTTTTAAGCTAGAAGTAGTAGTGGCAGCCCTTTCCATTTTGTCACCCAACTCCTTATGGATAGCCTCATCACCAACCTTTGTCAGGGCGACCACCAGACTGAGGTACCTTAGTGTCTCGACCTCTTTTGATTTTCCTACGTGTTTGACACTTTTTGTCTGATGTAACAAGTCTTTCCAATCATACTTAAGTGCATAATAGACATCATGAGCCTCCCCTCAAATAATACTTCACTTGATAACAGACAATCAATTTTGCTTATCCTGTAAATGTTAGTACAAAACTAAGAAAAACACAATCCAAAGCATTTTCTTGACTAGCAGTATTAATTTTGACTAACAGTTTTAACTTTAGCAGTTTTAAGTACAACTAGCAGTACTAATTATTTCTTAGCAGCTTAACAATTTGCTTTAACAGTTTTAACTCTGTCTTTAATAATTATACAACAACATGCCTCTATTCATCAGAAGCATACTAGAAAAGACTAGATATACATGTGAGAATTCATGAGGATTCATATTTATGTATAACCCATGAATAGAAGTTAATGACTGTTAAACCTCCCCTTAATTCATGTTTTAGGGATTAAGCATCCACTGTCAAAAATCCCTATATCTTTTAAAGCTACTTGTGGATCACCCTGCATATCAAACAAAAGAGAATTAGTTTCTCTTAGGGACCCAAGCCATTGCTGACTTGGGTTTGCCTAGTGGATCTTTAAAGTTTTACATTTTTATTAGAGTTTGATCCACTATTGTATTTGGAGAATTTGTTCCAGTAATGTCTTTTGGGTCTCCAATTATAACCTGCTGAGGCCTTAACAGCAGTTTCCTTATAGCCCCTAACAACACTAACTGTTTTGTCCCCAACAGTATTTACCTTATGTTTTGTAAAATTTGCTTTTGGTGCTGTTGATTTATTAAATGGCCTTCTAATAGGTGAATGAGACTTATAAAAGTTATTTCTTTGTCTGAAATATTACAATGGGGTTTCAGCAGTATAACTTTTCTCGCAGTACTAGATGTACCCCACATTTTCCTCTCTCACATTTTGCTGTTTGCCGTTTGACTAGAAAGATTTTGTCTAGCAATATTAACTGGAAATATGCCAGTTTTAGTTAGTATTGCTTTTGGAACAAACTTGTTTTGATGATTCAATCTTCGCACATTGTTCCATACAGGTCTATTCTCCTCTTGACCAGTACCCTTACCCTTCTTTTTGTTCAATTCAACATGTTTAGCCATTCTTTTCTTATGAAAGTCACAATCTCTTATAAGATGGCTAAAGCTACCACATACAAAGCATGCCTTTTTAGTGAAACCATATCCCAAATCCAACTTTTTGGACATTACACCATTCCTGTCTCTCTTGTTAGCTTTAGGACTTGGACTACATGTTTTGCTCTTTAACAGTTTCTCTAGGAGATTTTACATGCTTAACAATATTAACAAAAGCAAAACTAGGTTTTTCCTGTTCTTTTGAAGGTTCAATCACATATTCATCATCACTGTCTGACTCATACTCCTCAATGATAAGAGAATCAGACCAAACTTTAGGTTGACTAACAACTTTGGGTTCAATTTATAAAGAATAGTAATGTTGTTAAACAAGGTTTTACTACTAAACATTCATGCCTCTATTAATTTGATCAGAATAAATGGTTACAAACTGTAACAAGGATCCACAATCCTTAAGGCTACACTAATTATCTAATAAACTAACTAATAAGCTAACTAATAATACACACGCTTTCTTTGGTGTGTCTAGACTCTCATTGGAGAGATCTAATCATGATGGATATGTAAAACAGACTCCTCTAATACCCTTTATATAGAGGGTTTACAAGAAAACCTAGCTTACAAAGAAAGCTAACTTAATTTATCACATTAAGTCCTTGTTGTTTCATCTTTCTTCTTTTATGCATATGTAGTTTTGTAATCATTAAATCTAAGATCCCAATAGTTTGCCTTTTAAATATCTAAAAATTCTCTTTACAGCTAAGAGATGTGATATCTTTGGAGTAACTTGAAATCTGGCACATGTACATATTGCACACATGATATCTGCCCTAGATGCTCTAAGATACATCAAAGACCCAATCATAGATCTATAGAGATGTACATCAACATCATCAGCATCTCCATCTTTGACTAAAGGCTTTTCCAAATCAACTAAAGTAGAAGCAGACTTCACATCAGTATAGTTGAATTTCTTCAAAATCTCAACTACATATTTGTCCTGGCTGATAAATATTCCTTCTTCCTTTTGCTGTACTTGTAATCCTAGAAAGAAAGTAAGTTCTCCCATAGAACTCATCTGAAACTTATCCTTCATAAGCTTCTCAAATGCAGTACACAGCTCCTTGTTTATAGAGCCAAATATAATGTCATCAACATAAACTTGTACAAGAAAAATATCTCCTTTTTGCTTCTTGATAAACAATGTCTCATCTATCTTCCCTCTTTTAAACCCATTGCTCAACAAATAGTTAGCCAAGGTTTCATACCATGCTCTTGGAGCTTGATGCAACCCATAAAGTACCTTGACCACCTTGTAAACTTTGTCTGGATGGTTAAGATCTTTAAATCTTGGTGGTTGAGTAACATAAACCTCTTCCTCAATGGTTTCATATAAGAATGCACTCTTTACATCCATTTGATATAACAGAAAACCCATAAAAGAAGCATAGGCTAAAAACAATCTTATTGCCTCAATTCTTGCCACAGGAGCAAAAATTCTTCATAGTTTATACCTTCTTCTTATATATGACCCTGTGCAACCAACCTTGCTTTATTCCTAATCACAATCCCTCTTTCATCTTTCATGTTTCTAAAGACCCATTTTATTCCAATGACCCTTTTCCCATTAGGCAAATCCACAAGTTTCCAAACCTGTTAGAGCTTGAATAGCAGAAGTTCTTCCTGCATTGCTTCCACCAAGAACAATCAAATAGAGTTTTAGCAATGCTTGTAGGTTCAATTTATGATAAGAAACAAGCATATAAACAAGTATTTAGGGTATCATGTGTTTTCTGTTCATACACAGCACTAAGAAACCCTTGTTCAGAAGTAGATTTTGTCATTCTTCTTGTCTGATTAGTGGACTTCACATCACCAATCACATTTTTAATTGGGTGATCTTTATGGTTTCTCGTATTGGGAGTGGTTGGAGCTGTATAGGAATTAGTGTTGTTCCCCAAATCAACTTCTGGTTCATCTTCATCACTGAAGAACTCAACATGAGTGGTCTCGAGTGTATGACTAGCTCCCAATTTAAACATGTCTTTAGGGCTATCTAGTTCATATGAACTAGCAGTATTAACTGATGGATCAACAATATTAAGTTTAAAACGAC
>BQNB010033961.1:6148-18005 GCA_026074375.1 Tanacetum coccineum
CGACATAGCGTGCGTACGAATCATCCTTTGGGCTATGAACTCCTTTCGACTCATAATTTGTTATATGGATTTTTTTCCCGAATTTGTATCGACTGCGGCGAACTTGATAAGCTAATAGTAATGAACCCTTAATCGCTTCCAAGAATTGGCGACTTGTTAAATTCCTTGTTTCCAATGGCTTCTTCTTCGAGTCATGTATTTTATCCTTTCTTTTAAGGATTCTCGCGACATTCAATCCGTTCGCTTATGCACGTTGCATATATTTGATGTTTTGACTTTTTCTCATTTAGTTTTCGTTGGAAACCTCGACGATGACTTGTCTATATCCTCATCTCTTCAAAATTTAACCGAAGATGAATAAGGCGAATTGAGCACCGGGACGGCGCTCCCCTAAGGAGGGGAGGATGTAAAACCCCGTATTTAAGGTCACTACTTATTCCGAACTGATAATTATTCTCTAAATTTTAAATAATTTATTTTTATTGTTTTAGTCGATTTTATTAAAATCGTCAATTTTAAAACTTTCGCGAATCGTACAATTTAAGTTTATCCGTTTTATCGACCGAGAAATCAATGAATGTCATATTTAGCCATGAGAGCTTATTTTATTTTATTTTTATTATTTTTCATCTTTTATTCGTGTTTGGCCGAAACCGCGTCAAAAATCAAGATTTAATAACAAATAGCGAGTTAAATATGTTATTGGGCCCGAAAACAATGTGATACAAAGATTACCAAACAAAAAGCCCAACCAAGCCCACCCTCATAGAGGGGGTCCGGTTATTAGTTAAATCAAACGCACCCTATATATTTTTTTTACTTACCCAATTTATGAAAGGAATTAATTAAACTAGATATAATCTCTATATAACTCCTAAACCAATTCAAACTTCCTTATAAAACACACACACAAAGAAAATCGTTCCTCTCCTTCTTCTCCCTTAGTGGTTCGACACAGACATCACAAGAACACCAAAAATCATCCACCAAAAATTCAATTAATCACTTCCATCCTACTCTAATATCATTCCTACATAAAACCCCATCAATCTTTCCTATTAAAATTCATCATGCATCAAAGTTTATGATTTTATTAAACTTTTGATTATTGGGTTTTTAATATAATTGGGTGCAATTAAAGTATTAAGATTTGGAGCAACGAAATCAAGATTTGGGTTCGGTTTTTGTCCTCTTGGTCCACGGAAGCAAGAACACAACCCAAGGGGTTGTTGTTTTGATTTTTCTATCCATTCTATTATGCTTGTAAGCCTCTTGTTCCATCTTTCTATTGATTTAATTTTTCTTTATATGCATGTGTTTGATTTCATCTTTTATAAGGATGCATGTTTTTGAGTTTGTTTGATTTTGGGTTTGATCATGAACATCATGTTTTGATGTGTGAGATATTTTATTAGGATATGTTATGGCATTGCAAGTGAATAATTGGTGATTTGGATAAGTTTTGATGGGACTTCTAGGTAGTTTTAGGGACTGTTTTCAAATCAGTAGCAAAACGTGGCTTTTCCTAATAATTTTTGACTTGGAGCCTACTGGAAAATTTCATGGTTGGATAGATATAAGTCTAAGCTACATGTGGCGAATTGGATGGTTTATCAACTCCTCCAGATGTGGGAGTTATGGCCATTTTACGATTGCTAGTCAAATCTGGAACATTGTTTTGAAAACAAGTTAAACTACATGTTAATACTCTAAAATGTAGGATAGGAAATCTAATCTCAGCAGTATACATCTTAAACTAACTTCTCCAAGTGGATTCCCTTTAATAGATATTACGGTTTGGAAAATACATCAAAATTAGTGTTTGGTAGGAAAATTTGGGACTGCTGCAGACCAGCAGAATAAACGGGTTAATTGCACCAAATGTTTGGTCTACAAATGTCTGAATTATTTAATGGGATTGTAGAAATAAGTTCAAAGTACATGTTTCAAATTGGCTAGAGCCATATCTCCTTCGGAGGAGTGAGATATGACCAATTTACTGAAACCAGTCAGTTCTGAACTCCAGATTTTGGCACTAAAGTGTTGGGTTTTTATGGCCAAAACCGTAAGCGTTAGAAATTCAGCAAACTTTCTGTTTTGAGTTATGATTAGTAAAAACTCATTTCCCGTAGATTGGTAAATGGTTTGATTAAAAGGACTAATTTTAGGGAAACTAGACTTAAGTATCTTTCAAGGAGGTGAAAGCCTCATCCTTGTGTCTTTTATTGTTTAAGAGATATGGTCTTGTAAAGTTGACTAGAAATTCAGCAACATAGTTTTACGCCATTTCTTGAGAAATAAAAGTGCGGCCACATAGTAATAAGATAAGAATCGCTAAGCGAGATTTAGTAGACACTTAATGTAGTATAATTACAGGTTGTATACCAATTTGGGGATAAAAATACTTCGGTTAAGTTATAATGCAATGCCATGCATATCTCGGAAACATATTTCGTGATCATTTGATTTACTTTAATGTATCGAGCTTCTTTATCATTTTAAGCCGTGTCACGTCTTTTAGGTTGTGCTTAGACGCTTCTCACTCGTCTAAATATTCATACTACTTTTGGTCTTCATCACTTCTAAGGTGAGTTCATAGCCCCGTCTTTTCTTCTTTAATGGTTTTCATAACTATTTTCGGGGTGAGAATACATACTCGTTTTATTAAGAAAAATTATTGATTCCAAATTTCATAAGCGTTACATGAATGTTTTTACTAAAGCTTTTACTTTCTTTTCACATGATTTCTAATACATGTTTGATAAATGGTTGTTTACCATTGAATTTATTAAATCTTAAATTACTTACTAAATGATTTGAAATCATTGTTTATCTATTTACAAAATCGTGAGTTTTGAACATATACCTGTTTTAAATTGGACACAAGTGCTTAAAGGGTATTCTTGACCTATTATTGTGAATTATCGTAGAAGTACCTATTGCTAAAGACCCGAATATCGTGAACCGTTAACTACTTGTGATAGGTAGACGCTAGTGTAATAAATAGTACTATGGGGTGACTCCCCGTCCGGGGTTTGAATCCTTTTGGAACACCCACTCTTAAATGGATATATTACTCTGAGAAGTAGGTATATAACAATAATACCTAATCTTTTGGGGTAAACTATATTTTCTCATCAAAGGGATCAGTTGTCACGAGCCCAATGCGATAATTCTGTTACTTGACACTGCATTCGTTGCATTGTCGTTGGCTGATCTTATACCTTGTGGTCCACTAATAAGCATACTTGATTTATTAAATTACTACTTGGATTTTGACAACAATTCTTTTAAATGTTGTAACGCTACTTTTCTTACTGAAATATTACTTTATTTATTTCATTACTGTTTTTACTTAAACCTATGAAATCACCAACATTATTGTTGACGTTTTTGCATGTATTTTCTCAGGTTATATCTTGTTAGCTGAGCTTTGGGAGCATTCGAGACGCGTAGATATCAACAAAACTCAAGGACTCAGTTTTCTTCACATTCGATAACTTTTTAATTTCAAGAATACAAAATGATTCACGTTTGAACTCTTGTAATCTTGTTAAATTATAAATTATTGGGACCTGATTTTACTCTGAGATTTTAATCGAATGTGACATTTTATTAACGTCTTTTTTGAGGTCGTTTTCTGTAACTTGTACTTTATACTATGAAGTAGCACCCCAAAGTGGTATTCCGCTACGTTGTTGTGATTTTGGGGGTGTTACAGATTAGTATCAGATCACTCGTTATAGCGAACTAGGTCGTTTTCAAAACCCTATACTATAACCGTTTTTTGAAAATTTTGAAGAGTTTTTCACCATTGTCCGATATCCGCGCTTGCGTGCTCCTAGGTAACTTATATGCTCTCTTTTGCATCTTTATTGATATTACATTAATAATTAGTATATAATACTTGGTTATTATTTCGCTCTCATACGTCTATCTTATGACGTCATATTATTTCCTTTATATCGGCCGATTATATATACGTTGACCATTACTGATTATCGTGTACTTCCTGTTTCTTATTTCTCCCTCCGAACTTACAATACTAGTTCAATTATATATGGATACTCATAAATATATGAGCTATCCTCTCCTCTCAAATTTCTGACGCTTATATCTTGAATCATCGCCATCTATATAAAATGAATGTAAAAGTTCCTATAAGTGTTGCCTATTTATGGTTACTTTTCGGGTTATTTTGGAACTTCGATAAAGTTGGTATTTTAATAGGAAAAGTTTGGCTTAAATCCTACTGTATCTTTGCATTAATAAATAGACTAATATGTTAGGTCCTAGTGGCGAGTTGGATGGAACGCTAACTCTTCCGGATGGTCAAGATACGACCAAGCCCATGGAAACAAACTTAGTGTGTACCCATAATTTGTAATGCAGATAGTTTGGCTTATAACTAATTTTATTTGACTTGGAGGCTACTGGGTTTCTACATGGGTGAAGGGTAAAACATATGACGACCATGTGGTTCTTTGGATAAATTTGTAACTATTCCAGATGAATGAGTTACGACTAGAACGGCCAAACTAATCATAAATGGTGCCCAAATTTTCAAAATGAGTTTGAGACCAATATTTTCATATTAAGTGTCCCATTTTCCAATTAAAACTTGTAGGATTTAGATAAACTTAAACATGGGCTTTCGTTTTGGGTCAAACGGAGTTATAAAATAGGAATTATGCTAAAAACGATATAACAAGAAAACGTTTTAAATAATCAGATTTGGCACATGATGGTAAAATGATAACTTCACTTAGGACCTTAACACTTTGAGTATTTATCTTGTAATCTCAGTAAACTAGAGTCTAACATCTTGTTTAAAGCGAAAACCGTTCGTTTATACCTATTACGGATTCTGAAATATATGTCTATTAAGTCAGATTGGAAAGGGCAGAAATGTTTATGTAATGATAATTACCTATATATGTGTATAGTACTATGCTAAGTCTTAATAAGTTCTTTTTCTTTGATATTTTATGAGAGATGCGGTGATCTCCAAAACATTAACGTGACTTTATTTTATTTCCTTTTTGATAATATTGACATTCGGTGTACCTTGTCAATTTCACTGGTTATTTTAACATTCGAATCCAAGTTTGAACACTCTTCTTATGCTTTTGAATCGCATATGTTGTGTTTGTAATCCATTGTTTTGAAATCTTTCAATTGATGGGAGTACGGATTTATCTTGTCACCTCGGATCGTGCCGTCTTTTGGCACTTACCTTTGGAACATGATGGATTAACGTCTCATTACTCTTCTTGTTACTTCTTATGTTTTAAAGAGTCATGCCGTCAAGTAGACACTCCTTTTTACTTATTGTAACATTGTTTTGATATTGTGTTTTGTGTCGGCCATGCTTAAGTAGGATGATTTATAATCGTCTTATTAAAATGAATTAGGACGCTTTTTCATTTGAATAAGGAAATTATAAACCTCCAAACCATAAGTTTATAAATTATTACTTACAAGGATTGGGACGCCTCTGTTTGTAAGTGACAAATTCTAAATGAGTGGGCTTATGTGTATCCGACATAGCTTGCGTACGAATCATCCTTTGGGCTATAAACTACTTTCGACTCATAATTTGTTATATGGATTGTTTTTTTGAATTTGTATCGACCGCGGCGAACTTGATAAGCTAATAGTAATGAACCCTTAATCACTTCCAAGAATTGGTGACTTGTTAAATTCCTCGTTTCTAATGGCTTTGATATGTGTGAAAACACATATCCGTTTTATATCAAAAATGACCCATAAAAGACAAAATTATGCTTAAAATGCTTGTATATTGCTTGTTTTGTCTTTGTGATTATGTAGGTACGGATATAGCAAAAATCGAAAGAAAACGGTCAAAACCAGACAAACACGGACACGGGAACGGATAGAGTGTACAAGAGCTGGGAGAATGCTTTCAAGGTTAACCAAAGTCAACCATTGGTCAACATTGGTCAGCTACAAGAAGACAAAAACCCTCAAATTATCCAAAATTTCCCATAATGTTAAACTAAATTCACATTAAAAACCCTAAACCCTAACACCGTTATCTCTTTATTACCTGTAGCCCAAAACAATTATCTGTGGCCCAAATATTTTACACAAACCCAAGTCAACTAATAAGCCAGGTTAAACTTATCAAAGTGTAAAAAGTGAGCGGGAAATATTGTTGTTACTGTTCACCGTCTTCTTCATCACTTACCCCGAGTCAAAATCAAAGGGCAAATGGAAATTAAGGACATGGCTAAGTGATTCAAGTGCCAAGGAATGATGTGGCAGAGTTATATGTCGCCTCTAGCCTCTCATTGGTCAAGATTTTACAAGGGAATCACACGTTGGAAGCAAAGAAACACACCAGGGGATGGGAATTTACACTAAAACCATTGGTAAAGAAGCACAAGCCTCTGACACACGGATGGCCATGCTGGCAATCCGTGTGCTCATTTATTAATCCTACGGCCAAAAATAAGAATCCAATGATTGAAGATATCCATTGGTCAAGATCAAAAGCTTAAGGGGAGCGTGTAAGAAGCCTGGAAGCTTCTCTCTCAGCCTATATAAAGAGCTCTTCCTTCACTCAAAAAAAAGGAGGAGTAGGATAGCTTAGGGTAGCTTTAATAGATTTTAGCTTATGCATTATTTTTAAATTATGTTTTTTTAATTCATGTAATTTCCTTTCAAATCCTGTACTCGGTTTCATTATTAATAAAAGTATAAGTTTCTTATTATGTATTTGATTTTTCATAAGTTACTTTTAAATCAAAATGTTTTGATTAAGCTCGTTTACTTTTTCATAAGCTCAAGTCTACTAATAAGCTGTTAACCTACTCAACTAAGCTTTCAAATGCTTAGTTGAGCTTATAGTACTCAAATCTCACTCCCAAATTACCTAAGTTTCTATTGGATGATGAAAAAATCCTGGAAGGGTTCATGGACCTCACTGGCTTGTTCTAAACAAGCCAGAGCTTGTAGATTCAAGCTCTATTTTGAGCATTTGATCTCTGTTTAGCTGAGATCTAAGGTACAATTCACAATTTTCATTCTAAAAGCTTAATTTTCTGTTTTTCTTATTGCATTGCTTATCTTTGCTTAATAGTAGCTAATTAGTTCTTGAATCTACTTAGACTTGCTTAATATAGCTTTATCATTCTAGTTTAGGCTTTTATTAATCTGTTTTCAAGTTTTCAATAGGTTTTAGCTAAAACTGTCAGAAATATAAAAAAATAGCATTAGCTATAGGCTTATTGTTTTAACCTCTTTGATTGTTTCAATCTGCTTATTAGGTTTATAATTTGCTCATAATTATCTGGTATTTTGATAAGTGTAAAATACACATATCCGTTAACACCAAAAATGACCCTAAATGACTAAAAACATACTTAAAATGGCAAAAATATACTTGTTTTTGTATTTTGTGTGTGCAGGTACGGATATATCAAAAATCATAAGAAATCCGCCAAAAACGTACAAACATGGACACAGGAAACGGAAGAGCACAAGAGAAGCCAAAGATTCAAAGCCAAAGCCTTCAGTCAACCCTGGGTCAACAGAAGTCAACCACAAAATGACAAAATCCCAAATGTTCCAAATCAATCCCTTAACTTTCCAAAAAGTTACTCAAAAAGTCCCTAATTCTTATTGGGCCCTTAAACCCTAAAAAACCATACCCGGATTCAATAGCCCATAACATAGGCCCAAAAACCCTAGCCCATTTCCTTTTATAAAACCACAAGGGCCATTACTTTACTGCCAATTCTAAAAGTCCTTTTTACATTACACCTTTAAATAATAACAAGAAGGACTGAACTTGCCATTATCCAAAAGTTAGTAAAATGTTTACCCCTTTCATTTATAAAACAGGGCCCCAAGGGTATGCTACTATTCATCCTTTCTTCCCAAATTGCCAACTCCTCAAAGTTCAAACCCGTTTTACCCCGTTTTCAGTTATAAATGGCGCCAAGAACATTTTACTATTCATCATCCCCTACCTCATTTACCTATGGTCAAATCAAGGGGCAAATGCAAATTAAAGGGTGCATTCGACAATTCAAAGGCTCTACAACATAATGGCAGGGACAATTGAGTAATCTCAAAGCATCTCATTAATCAACTCAAGCTATCAAGCCACGTGGATGTAGAGAAAGCACAAAAGAAGAGGGGTTTTACTCTATTATCACTCACATAACTAGCACAAGCTGTCACATCAAAGGAATGACAGCTTGGCAATCCGTGTGTGCATCTTTTGATCCAAGGGCTATTATTGTTGATCCAATGATTGGGAAATCAATGTCAGAGATTTGTGATGCAAGCAAATGCCTAGAATGTTCAGCTTCTAGAGTAGAGTACTTTTTATTGCTTAATTTCAGCTTATTTTATTTCATTTAAAATTCATGTAATTTACTTTTAAAGCAATGTAATCCTTTATTAATCAATAAAAGTTATTTTCTCTTTAAATTCGTGCTCTTAAATTCATTTGTAAAAGTTACTGTTCATTCTAATAAGCTCATAATAAGCTCTTTGTTTAAATAAGCTGTTTTTACTCTTAGATAAGCTGTTTAAAGCTTATCTAAGCTCTTGGACTTTTAATCACTCTCAAATTACCAATGCAATTGAAAAATGGATGATAAGCCAATTTTGGATGGGCTTATAGACCTACTGGCTTATTCCCAATAAGCCAGAGCTTGTAGATAAGCTCTTATGAGCATTTGAATCCTTGTTTAAGCAAAGGATCAAGGTACACTTTCTTATTTTCCATTCCTGCTCAAATTTCAATTTTAGCTTAATTTTACTGTTTATTTGCTTATTGTGCTTAATTTCAGTTAATTACTGTTAGTAATAGCTTATTTGTGCTTATTATGTGTTGTTATTGCTTATTTAGTTTAAAATAAAGTTTAAATCTCAATTCCAAAAGTTTTTCCTTATTAACTGTAAAAAAACCAAAAAATGGTAATTTAGCTTATTTTGCTTATCAAGTGCTTATTTCCTGTTTATTTCAGCTTAATTGTCTTTAATATGCTTAGTTTCAAATCTGTTTTAGCTTTTTATAGTTTTTTAAGGTCTGTTTAAGTGTTAATTTAGAAAAGCTAAAAAATAAAGGGGTGTTTGGCACAGTGCTGTTTAGGGAGTTAAATAAGCTCAATTAAGCTCAAAGTTGGTAGTTAGAATTGTTTTAGCTTATAAATGCTTAAACAAGTTTTAGTTTTCCATTTCTTAGCTTTTAAGTAGGGCTGCACTTCATTTTAGCTTTTTATCAAGTTTTTACTTATTTTGCTTAAACTGTGTCAGCCTTTTTCATATGGCTTTTTCATAGCTTAAAATTGTTTCAAAATGTCTTTTAAAAGCTGATTTTAGAAGTATTCTAGGTCTAGTTTTAGGTTTAGCTTAGCTTTTAGCCATAATGTTCCATTCAATGGCTTATTTTTTAAGCTTTAAGTAAGCACTTGAGGCTGCACTATCTCAGCATAAGCTGAGTAAGTGAAACAGCTTATTGAGCCTTTAAGCTCATAAGTTCTAGCTTATTTCTGTCTTAGATTTAGTTTTTAAGTGCTTATCAATATTTTAGGTTAGCTTTTTAAGTTTTAAGCATAGCTTATTTACTTTTTGTTTAAAATAGCAGTTAAGAGTTAAACTTTATAAAAAGTTTAAGTGTTTTGTCATATTAAGCTGTTTAACAGCTTATTTCTTTAGTTTTTCAAAAAGTGTTTTTACAAAAGTTGATAAGCAAGGGCTTATCAACATTTTTGCTTTTCAAAGTTTTTCTTAAAAAATAATAAAATAAAAAGGGATAAGGGGAAACCCGGGTGAGCAAGGCTCGAACCCGGGTCTCAACCCTCATCAACCTTCACACACACTCATTAACCAACTGCGCCCTTGGGACTTTTACGTCTAAGGGTGCATTGGTTAATTATTTAACCTCTTTTTCTTGTTTTAGCTTATAGATGCGTTTTAGCTTATTTACCAGCTTATTTGTCTAGCTTATTTCGCTTTATTATTTTTCCTAGGTTAATAAGAGAGTGTTTTATTTTCCCTGAATTTTTCACATTTTTCCAAAGTCGTTTTATATTTTTAATCATTTAATTTCATTATTTTAGTTTTTAATTCATAAAAAATAAAATAAAACTCAAAAAAATAAATTTCTTTTTTTTGAAAATTTTCTTTTATCATTTCAAACATAGGAAAATTAGTTTGGTTCCCATAGGGTCATTTTTGAACAATTTGGTTTTTAAGGGCTCGGTTTCCGGTTCCCGATTATTCGTTTTTGCGTTTTTGTTTAAAATTCATAGTTAGGTTTTCAAATTTTGCAAATCTCTTAGTTTTTACTTATAAAAGTAGTTAGTAAACTTAGATTCTAGTTTTGATTGCTTTTAAGTGCTTAATTTCTTATTTCCGTTTTTCGTTCACGTATTTTGTTTAATTTCTTGCATTTAAGTGTTTTAATTGCTTTAGCCTTAGAAAATCATTCAAAAACTTGAGAATCATTCAAAAACATTGTCCAAGCTGAATCGAGGGTATCAATTCATGCTTCGTTGGGATACGACTCGGTAATCACTTACCGGTTTTTTATAGTATATTTTTGTATAGAGTTAACTATTAATCTTTGACCTCAAGGATTAATTATGAATCTCTAATACTATTATATATTATATATAATTGATTTCTGCACATCAAACATCAAGAATCAAGATGGAGGCGTTCCATGCATTTGGGAAGTATAAAAGAGCTTACGCTAGCAGGAATTACATGTAAGTACTTCTAAACATCATTTATACTTGTTAGTTAGGTTATATCATTGTGTAGGTTGATCTAATTATTAAGGTTTTGGTATGCATGGATTTATGTGTTTATTTTTCGTTGTGTATGTCATAGCCATACATGATACCACCAGAACCTTACAATTTTTTATTCCATAACAAACATGTTAAAGTGTTGTGAAACTAACCTTGGATCTTCAATACTTTGGTTTTGGTATAACATTCATGATTATGGTTTTGTTATAGTTTTGTTTTTGCTGGTTCTCCTTTTATTGTATCTAAAAATGCATTGTAAACAGGTGGTATTTAGCCAAATCCAAAAATATATATTCATAAATCCATGTTTTTAAAGCAAAGAATCAAAGTCTATGCTAATCTATTATAATATAAAACTCAATTTTCTCATTAAATGGGCAGTAGTAATGATGGGGTTGCATTAACACCGAACTAAAACCCACTAAAACTCTCTAAGTCTTCTCCATATGAATCGTGCCTGTGGTTACATCCTTCATAATTGAGGAGTCTTAATGCTTTAAAGAAAACTTTTTGGTAAGTCAACAGGCTGAAGAAGATGAAGTCGCTTGCGGTTGCGAATTCTTTTGTGAAAGTTAAAGAGTTACCATCCAAGCAGTTACAACACAATTTAGTCTTTTCCTATTCTTTAGTTACCCAAACCATTCAATTATTTAGAAGTATAAATATGTACTTTGATCAAAGTTCATTCATTCTAATACCAAGTAACATCATCCGCTAAATCTTTAGTTTTTTTGGTGATTAAATTGGCTAAAAGTTATGATTTTGATCAAATTGATAAGAATTTGATAAATTTTAGGAATTTGGTTTTGAATCTTTAGTGTTTTTGGCGTTAAGTTGCAATGGCAGCATTGAATTGGGTTTGAAAATGTTGGATTATTGGAGAGAGTATTTTAGGAGTTCTAATGGTGATATACTTGAAACAATTGAGAAAGCAATTATGGTGGCTGCTTCTGATTATCCGTAAGAGTTTCGGATCAGGAGAGATTGCATTGCTCAAACTTTGTATAATTGTAAATTGATTAAGTGTATTGGATGTGATAAAGTTGAGTTAGGTGTGATTG
>BQNB010033961.1:22600-51941 GCA_026074375.1 Tanacetum coccineum
GTCGTGACCAAATTTATTACCATAGGCTTGTACAAGAAATAAAACAAAACTGATGGGGCGTAAGCACCAAGTGTACATATCTAAAGAGGACTTTTAGTAGGTTGTAATGTTAGGCTTCGGGTTAGTAAGAGGTACGGATAAGGCATGGGATTCTTTATGAGAAGGTGTATTACGAACATTCAAGTCAAAAGTCTAAGTCCATTGTTGCTAGTTACCGAACAAACCACAAAAACAAAAATGATTATAGTTACAAACTTTCTTCAATATATCGATCACCATATAAGTATATCATGTCTTAGCACATTGGCTAATCGATATCTCAAATACTTCATCTTCTTTCATCTTCATAATAATAATATAGCACATTGGCTATAATTGTCATCATACATATTTTTTTCTCTTTTTTTCATTAACTTATTCTTTTTTTCTTTTCAACCTCTTTTTTTTCTTTTTTTCATACATTACACCACCACTTCGCATATAACATACACCTAAAAACTAAAAAATAAGAAGTTGCAGGTCTCCGTCTTGTCAGATTGGCATCTCACAAATGGCGAGGTGTGGCATAATTACTAATCATTAAAAACTATTCAACATACCAAGCAACTAGCAAACCCACAAAGTTAGTCTTTGACAGGGGTTCGGCTCAAGGTTTAAAGTTAAATATTTTTTCCTTTTTCTTTTAGTGGATGTTACAATAAGAAAGTATGGCTCAACTGTGTGTTCTGAGGTATTTAGCACTTAAAAAACTGAGGCTAACAAATGGGTTTTTTTAGGTTGTTAGCCTAATCAGTGTAACTAGCTAAATTATAAGATGTAAACAGAAAAGGCTATTTGGGGTTAATCCTAAGGTTGCCTCTTTCGTCACGCATATATATTATATCACTAACGAATGTGATCTCACTACTGGTATGGTAATTATTTACAAGTTTAAGTTCTTTGAATAAAATAAATCACGGCACACTCATAGCAATAAATTCAAGCATAAAACATATTGATATTAAAATAGGCTCAAATATCTCAATAATTTTGTGGGGAGAGGGCTATAATGAAAACTAGCAAATGTCATTAATCCTAGAATGGATGTCCATGATACATCTCGAATTTTTCAAAAATTAAGTTTTTTCCATAGTGGATTGTTCTAGTTATTCTAAATTATATTATCCTAAATGGTGAAAATACTAGATAATCAAGGGCAAACAATGTCTAAACCAAGTTTTAAATTGCCCCAAAAATTAGGAATATTAAAATCGGTCTCGTTTCCTCTATTTACTCCCCCACACTTAAGTTTTATACTATCATCAATGTGAAAAATAAACTTCAAAGTATGTAAAATAGGGAAAATAAATAATAGTTTAAGAGAAACGTAATATAACCGGGCAAAGATATCGCAGGATCGAAACTCATATGATACATGCGACACAAAAAAGATAGCATAACTCTTGTGAGATCATCGATTTATTCTTCAAGCTCATTCCGTACACACTCCAAAAGTCTCTACAAATCCTACCTTTCGATCTATTGTTATGATTATTATTACAAATCAAACAATACAATAAAAAATGCCAAGTTATTATATAATTAAACCTTTTTGAGCATGGAAACACCAACGTAAGATTTTGACCATGTTTGAAAAACTATTTACTTGGGGGGTTTGTAATGTTTTTTATTATAGAAATTATATCAAAATACATTAAAACTGAGACTCGGGTTGCCTCCCGAGAAGCGGTTAATTTATTTTTGAGTCATTAGCTAGACTCTTCCCTAGGATTTAGGATTCTTTGATGATACGATTCAAATAGGAAATTTTAGTCAGGTGCCATTGATAGTGATATACTTCTTCATTATGAGGAACCACTTTTTCATTCAACTTCCATTCTTGGTTGTGTTCCTTTGGCATACCCATCTCATCCTTTTTTATCTCTTTCTTTGTTAAAACTCCATTTCTAACGCCATCAACATATTTTAACTCTTTTTTACCAACATGATTTGGCAATACAACGTCTAAAAACGTCTTTGCATTCGTGTATGGGATATGCACGGTGAAATCCTCATGAAAAGGCGATACGGTTGGAGAGTTAGAATTAATAAGGTTGGGTTTGGCATGGTTGGAATAGGTTGAGTCTCATCCTCCTTGATAAATAAAACATCACCCTTGTCATTCTCATTTCGGATTGAGGGTGGTTTGTAGACAAATTCATGTATTGGTTTGGTATTTATGGTATGAGGAAGGGATTTGCTAGGCTGGATTTTCTCAAGATACTCAGATTGCCTCTCCAAGTTCTTGATAATCGCTTGGCGGTTTCTTAATCCGTGATCAATTTTTTGCTTCAGTATCGACCCACCTGGGTCTTTTATACGTTCATTCGCATTCCGTTCTAAATAGCTATCTTTTCTCATCATCTCCTTCGTGAGGTTTTGGGTAACTCAAATATTGTGATGGATTGTGGCGATTCTATTTGGTGGTTGGGAGTTAGGAAGTAAACGGTTTTGATAGGGTATGGATTTTATTGGGTTTTTGGTCGTGATATCATTTTGATTCATTAGACGTAATTCGCTTCATGAGGTTTCAACACATCGGGTGTCATCTTCTGTAGATTTGTGAAAGCGTAGTTGTCTCTACGACATCTCGCCATCTCATTGAGCTCTTCTCTTTATGATTAAAAAATTCAGAATCGGTTTTTGTGGCGAGAGCTTCGAACAACTCTAACAAAATAGCATGATAGGAATGAAGGTTGCTTCCGCCAGCAGAAACAATGGTTTTTGGTTCGGGGTTCAATGAGATATTTGAGAAAATCATGTTTGAGAAGGACTTTGTCCTCGTGGATTTTGAAAGCTTTGTTGGGGGAGTATTGTAGAGGAATATTCCTCTAGCGTCGAGAATACCTTGAGTTGGATCGTCTAAACCACGATAGAATATTTTAATTATCATGCCTTTGGTTATACCGTGTCCGTAACAAGTGCGAAGCATTTCTTTGATTCGGCACCAAGCGTCAACGAGAGTTTTGTTATCGAGTTGGCGAAAGCTATGAATGTCATTTAGGAGACGTTTAAACTTTACGAGAGAAAGTATCGGCTTATAAAACCATCTCTCATTTCATTCCATGAAGTAATTGTTCCTTTATCTAATTCATTCATCTAAGTCTTAGCTTCTCCGGATAATGAGAAAGGAAAAGTCCTCAATTTAACTGCTTCCTCTTGATTTTCACATTATTGGAAACGGTTACTAATCTTAATAAAATCGGCTACGTGTCAGTGAGGATCGGACCGGATTCGCTCATCAAATTGATTATCCCGAATCATTTGCATGTGGGAACCCTTGATATGGAAATTATTTGGAATAAGGATTTGAACAATAGCGAAACTAGGAGTTGGTGTAACGATCTTAGTGCTTGACCACATGGGTTGGTCATCGGGATCAATGATGATTACGGGTGGGGAATCGGGTGCTATTTCGAATTTCTCCATTAATATTTTGATTTTGGATTTTAATTTACAGCGAAAACTTCCTCGATGAACGGTTGTTTAACATGAGGTTCGAGTGATTCGATTTTGAGGGGTATGTTTGGTGTCTTTTCGTACTTAGTCCTCTTTTTGATTTTACATTTAAGTTCGCGGAACAGACTAGCGAGATATTTATCCCAAGAACGAGGGTTTATACAAACCCTGAGAAATTTACAAAGCGTCATAGGAAAATAAAGAGATAAACTAAATGAAAAATAAGTAAGAAATTTTTTTTTGTATTTATATATGACGTAATAATAATAAAAACTTGACTCTATAAGAAAAATATTACTAGTATTATAACTATTACTATTACTACGAGAAGATTTTAGTAAAATACTTAACTACGACAAAATATTTTTTAATACTATTTTTTAGACTTTTTTGACAAGTTTTAAACAAACGAGTAAACAAAGACGATTTAATAAAAATACTTTTTTTTAATCGACCAACTAACTAACTTTTTTTTACTAAAGACAATTTTATAAAAACTATTTTCAAACAAAGTAAGAAACAATTAAAGAGAAAAACACAAACAAATATTGTACAAAATCTATCAAACCGAGTGATTTGACGGACTTCGGGTTCTAACCACGGGGTTTGGGATCAAACCGGAGCGGATAGAGATACGAAATTAGCCCAAAAGGTTACCAACCGAGCGGTTGGGTGGTCTTTGTTTCGGGATTTAGGCAATTGGACAAAAAACGGGTAATTGGTTCTTTCCTTGAAGAACGGTTGTATATACAAGTCAAAAACACAATTAGGAACGGTTTTCGATAAGGATCGAACTGAGGTATAAAGGTAAAATGGTTTTTTGAATAAAAATAAATTTGGTTTTTGATCAGAACGATCCAGCCGGCCGGCAAGGCATTCTAGCCGGGCCGCTGGATGATTTTTTTGGTCGACAAAAGAAGCAGCCGGGCAACTGAGAAATCTAGTCGGGCGGCTGGATTCTTGTGAGTAGTTTTGAGTGATTTTTTTTGCAAGCGAAATTAAACACAATGTTTATAAAACAAAATACAAAGATTCTATACACATAAAAACACAAACAAATCCCCGGCAGCGGCGCCAAAAACTTGATGTGTCTTGCAACTACTAGTTTTAAATTTATAACCCAAATTACCATAATCAGCTAAGAACACACGGGCAAGTATGACCCATTTGTATGTAGTTAGCTTGGTGTGGTAAGCCGAGGTCGTTCACATGGATTTGGGTGTTTTTAATTGTGAAGAATCTAAGTAATAATCAATTCGAAGATGGTAAAGAGGATGTCACAAGCCTAAATACCATATAAGCAACTAATAACACAGAAATGATGATCAAATAAATTCAATAAGTAAAAGACAACACTTGTTTGGATTAGTTCGTAAAACTTGGATTGTTCATATGAAGATGGTTTTGACAAATCAATTACACGTTAAGAATATGATGGTGACAAATTCCAATCTTTGATTTTTAAGTATATAACCCACGCGTATGATTATAAGACAACAAAATCAAGCATTAAGCCAAATCAACCAATTCACGATTATGTTTATTTAATAAGTTTGATTCGAGGTTCATTTCACAAACTTGTTAACAATCACACTCGAGTTTCTTTACATAATCAAGCCACTAAAGAAATGGTCAATACAATAGATAATCATCCATAGACAAAATGATTATAACTAGTTGTTTTGATGAAATCCTTTTCGAGCTATGCAATCACCAATAACTAACCAAGCATGATAAGCAAATGATACAAAACTCAAGCACAAGTGGATCTCAAACATAACATGAAATTAATCAAAACCATAATCAAACATAAACAATTATCATATAATAAACATCATCCAAACAAGTGTAATAAGAACTACTCCATGATTATTTCAACAAAAACCAAAGGTTCGACAATCATATCATTCGTAAACATTCTGGAAAGTAAATGAGTAATAACAAAGTAGCAATTACAATCGGTGATGGAAGGATTTAGAACAACCCTTAAACCTCCAATCAACTATACACTTTGTACCAAACCAGAGAATGATCTGCAACACCTTCTTTGATGTTCTTGAATTATCTTCTGAGATTTGTAGAGGTTGTGTGGTCATTTGGGAGAGATATGGTGGTGGAAATTCATCCTTATGGGTGAAGGGTGGAATTGCATATGGAAAACTAAGGCATATGAGTCTTATTTATAGTGCATATGAACCCTTATCCACCAAGTATGAAACTTGTGGCTAAAGTGTCATAAAACAGCTAGAAAGTGAGTTATTATGGATACATGATCAGACTTTAGGCTTTATGGCACTTAACTTGTAGTATTAATGAAACTTGGAGAAGGCATAGTCATCCAGCCGGGCGGCTAGGAATTGAGCCGGGCGGCTCCTCTTTAGCATGCGGCTAGCTTTGGTGGCCTACGGCTGAATTGGCCTAAGGCTGACTTTTCTGGCCGTGGGCTGGCTTGCCTTAAGGCCGGATTTAGCGGCCTTGGGCCGTGGGCACATTTTGGTCTCAACATGGTCAACACTTGTAGCTTTATCTTTTCTTCTTTATTTCTTCGTTTTCTGTCTTGTGCATTATCTTTGAGTATTGAGAGCAACAACTTCATGACTATATCTTTTCGATTATGCTCCACGAGTCTTTTACTTGTCGGGAATTCTTTATACATGAATAAATCTTTGTTTATACTTCTTTTCTTGGTCTTTTCTTCACTTTCTTAATCTTGGCTAGCTAAAAACATATAAATCCAACTTTGTGCAATATTAGTAGAAAAAGCACGTTAAATTAACCAAATAACATGTACAAAAACCATAATAACGCTACTAAAAACATACTCAATTTAAGCTTTATCAGCACAGTAATGGGCTTCTTAGTTCTAGAATTAACGCCATTAATATAATTTAGTACACACAAATCATAATTTTCTTTCAAAACATATTTGCCACAAGTCACACAAGCAAAATTAACATTTGAGGCTTTAGCATTCAAACTGTCATTACACGCAGTTACAGAAGTTTTATTTTTAGAAAACTTAAAATTCCTACGATTGTCTTCTACTTCTTTTGTCTTCACTTGACTATTGTTTTGCATGACCATATCATCCAGTTGAGTGCTCTTAAGCTGTGGTCTGCTAACACTAGTAGTAGGAATTACTCCTGTAGAGAAAGACACGTATTTTTTTAGTTTTCCTAATATCCTAAGGTAACTGTTGTGTTCTAGTTTGTGCAGGCCTCGGGTTCATTTTGTACATTCCTGGTGCAATCACGTTTGTGTTCTTTTGAACTTGATTCACATTTTTAGGCAAAATATGTGGAGTGACTGATTTGTTAAATCCTTTGTCACATTAGTTCTAGTAATCGACCTTGACTTTGAAAAATCTTTCTTCTCAAGAGAATCTAAAAAAATAGTCAGTTTACCTAAAACTGATGGTTTTTGAATTTTAAAAGCATTCGATTGTTGAGTAACCGATGGTTTTACAAACTTAGTATCCATAAATTTTCCTTTCATATTTTTAATGAGTTTCTTTAACTAACGTATTTCTATGTTCTTATCTCGAAGCTGAGCTTGCAATTCATTTATTTCAAAAAAATTAGGAAATTCAGGAGCATCCTGACTTTTACATGGTTTGTCATTTTGAAAACTTTTGTATTTGTGCTGCAAAGACAGTTCGAGAGAAATGCAATGATTCTCTAGTTCAGCAAACTTTTTGGACCATTCATTAAACGACTTGTTTTTGACATTTTCATTTTCTTTTGAAATCTCTTTTTCAAGAAGTTCACATTTTCCTAATGCTTCCAAATAATCACATGACATTTTCGAATATTCATCAAGAGTAGTATAAATACCAAGTATAGAATTCATGTGATAAGCATAGTAATATTCCCTTGAAAGTCGATTGATTTTATTAGAAAAGTGTGTTTGTTAAAGTTCTAGTTGAGATTGAAAAAGATTCAACTTCATTTTCAAGAGATTTAAAATATTCAAATATGCAACCATTTCTTCTTTCAAAGTTTGATAAAATTCGACTACATCATTTGTAAGATGTTTAGCAATTGGGTTTAGCAGCTGTTCAATGAAAATTTTCATATCTGGACTGACTGGAATGTTCCAGTGTCTATCATTTATGAGTTTGAAACAACGTGTAAGTCCATTATGAAAAGACTAAACATCTTTTTGATATACTCAAATTTTTCAATACTTTTACATTTTGAGACCACGGAAGGGTTTCATCCATCCGTTTTTCCAACAAAATCGGTTGTTTTTTAAAACCTCTTTTGAGTATACATTCTTTTCAGGTGTATAACTCATTCTCAAATCGTTTATAAAATACTTTTTTTGAGCTGACTTTTCACGTTGAGGAACAAACAATTCGTAAAGGTTATTTAAGTTTTTATAATCAAAAGGTTTGAGTAAATCACTTAATTTTGATCGACTTTCTTGGGCAAGATGAATCGTTTCGTCGGATTTAATAGCAAGCATTAAGGCAAGATTATCATTATAATAGCCTATATCATAAAGACGTGGATTCGCACTTTGAGCTTTCTTGAGGTACTGATGTATGACAAAACTTGTTTTATAGTTACGATTAAGCATATTCATCATTTGAACTGATTGACCAGTTTATAAACAATGTCATTCAAAACTTTGACTTGTTTTTCCAAACTGATGACCTTGTCGATTTCTTTATCTTCACGAGTTTTGAAAAACTTTTCATGTTCCTCTTTTTGAAATGAAATTATGGAAATGGTTCTTTTATGTGCAGACCAGCCCGTTTTCCATTTCTGAAAGCTTTTTATTCAAATTTATTATTTCTTCAGTATAATCATTATAAGACTTTTCAGATGTGACTTTATGGTTCCAAACCATAAGCTTTTGCACATTTAAGTATAACATTTTTCATAAAATCAGACTATTTATACCTCTTAAGCTCAATATTTAAGAACGTGTTTGCTTCTCGTAAAGCTTTGTTTGATGATTCTAAGGATTTATTATTTTGTTTACTTTCATCAATTTGAATTTTCATTTGTTCAATTAAAGAAGCAAGCAATTCACGTTCTTTTTGAAACATTGGATCATCCTGTTCAGCCTCTCCTCCATTATTACTCATATCTGATGAATCACTTTCTTCCACCAGATATGTATCATTAACAAATTTAGGTTGCTCACGATGATGTCTCTCATTTACAAACACATTGTAATTGTCATCACTGTTATGTACCTTTTCTAATGGCTCAATATTAAAGATGGGTCCATAATTGTCATCAGCATCTGGAATGACCTCTTGAATCTTTTCCATGTACATATAATGTGCTTCCAGTTCCTTATCTTCTGGTTCATCATCTGTGTCATCCCTCCAATCAACTTGTTATGCACTCAACTGAATCACAGCTTACTCTTGCTTACATACCAGTATCTTTTCCTTGTGATAAGCTGAATCTCATGCCCGTTTTGCTTTCTTACATTCCCTTGCTACATGCCCATATTCTTTGCAGTTGTAACACTAAATCCTAGTTTGTTGTACCTACATTTTTCCGATCCCCAACAACATTAACTGCCATTTGATTATCATACTTCCTAGTCTGTCAATCATACCCAATTCTTATGTCAGATATTGGAGTATTATCAACGTGCATTTTCCTGGTGTTTGATGAATTTCTAAGGTTGTTGCTGATAGGTTTATATATTTTCTTGAAATACATTGAGATTAAAGCGATGAGTTTGTCAATTTCCTTCTCCTTTGAAGATGCTTCATCATCAACAACTACTCATAAGTGGATGGAGGAGAATTGGCAATTGCTTTTTCTTTGTTTCTGGTAGCATCTTGTGATCTAGTTGATGCACTTTGAGTGTAGTGGGTAGGATTTGGTTGAGGATAGTAAACTGGTTGTTGTTGAGCAACAAGTGCAAGTGGATTAGCAGTGCATGCTAATCTTTCACCTCTTATCTCATTGACTTCATTCTGGTATTGCTTTAGGATGTCATAGAGTTTGTTATAAGAGACAATCTTCAATTCTTCTCGCTGCTTAACAAGTGTCACAAACCTTTGCCATGTTGGTTTAAGTTAAAGTAAGAACTGAACATTGACTTGATGATTTGTGACTTTACATTTGTTTCTAACAAGCTCATTCATCATCTTGTAGAACCTTGAGTAATACGAATCAAGTGATTCACCATCCTGTGGGGTGATGATGTGTCGTTGTGCGTAGGTATTTTATGTATCAAGTTTTACTATTTATTTTATGCCGATTATACCTAAGAGCGAGAGCGTTAATATCTAATTTATCAGTATTTTAGTTATCTATGTTAGTATTAAATTAATATAATTTATGCAAAACCTAAGTTAAATCTAATCTAATGAATATGGGGGTTTCAGCCAGAGAGACTGGCACGAGGTTTAGTATCTAACCTAAGGTTTTGATGACAAGTAAAGCAATAAGCGCACACATAAAGATAAATAAACGATAGAGGAGTGGTCAAGAAATAATGTAAGGAAAACATATCAACCATGAATAATCTGATAAAACGCAGGTTTGCAATGAGTGCTTATCTCGAGGCAGCATATCATTTCTAGATTTAGGTGGTACTTCTTCTTAAAAACTAGATACGCTAATTCTGTCACAATTAAACGCATCTGCATAAAGCATCCTTTTTGTTGATTATAATCTATCTTAGGAGATTAATAATGGTGCTCTTACTAAACCTTAGCTCATTGAGACTTTACCCACTTACTGCTTAACGGTATCTTATACACTAGTAGTCCATTGTCTGAGTCCTTACCAATAGAACAAGAACGTATTTATTGATCCCAGGGTCACCTGCTAGTCCAACTAAGATCACTAAACCATTGGTAAAGATAGGTCAATATTTTTGATCCTATGATTCTTTGCTCAAAACCAGAAAATTTAAAGTGTAGCATTGAAGTGTAAATGGCATATGTAGGAGTTGGAAAAGGGTTAAATCAAGTATAGAACTATGGTAGATAGCTTAGATATCCATCATAGTTGAGGTTACATCATATTGGGTTGAATGCCTAATTGATGGTAGCTTATTGTGTGCTTAATTGTTTAGATTATCCGTGAAGTGTTTGTGAAGCTTTTGTTGGATTCTTTTGGGAAGCTAAGCATCAGGTGAGTTTCATAGCCCCTTTTTCTTATGTTTTCTTGGGGTGAAAATGATGCAAAGAGGTTTTGAAATGTTTTAGTTACTGTGATAATGTGATTTAAATGATGCATGGGCTATACGTGACTATTGTATGTTATGTGCTACTTGCTTTTATGGTATGAATTGTTGTGCTTGAGCGTGATCGTCTCATGGCATTTATGGATTTGATTGGTAGTAAGCGTGATCGTCTTATTACTGTGAGTTGTTTGAGTGAGCGTGATCGTCTCATTGTTGTTATGTTTTGTGTGAGGATTGAGCGTGAACGTCTCAATGTGGATTGATGTGATTGCATGTTAGCTTGTATGATAGTACGCTGTATGTCCTGCTATGTTATGTTTTATTTATCACAGTAATTGGATTTAAAGGTTTGTTTTGCGTGTCTTAAACCTATGACTCTCACCAACCGTTGTGTTGACGTTTTTAAGCATCATTTTCAGGTGAGCTTCATGAGAATACTGAGGTTAAGAGAGGTGGCTAGAATGACCGCTAGGATTGCATTGGAGTTCGCTCCTGAGTTTGTTTATGTTTGTTGCATGATTTTGTTGAATGTTATTTGATTTTATTAGGATCGTGAGATATTGTTCTTGTATTGGTGAGACCCTTTTTCATTAATACAAGATGTCGTTCTTTTGGTTTTCGGTATTGTCATGACACATTGTGTCTTTATTACTTAGTTATGCATTTAGTGTTTCTCTATTGTTGACACCATTGTGTTGTGATGATATCCATGATGTTACGCCTCGTGTTTCCGCCTTGGCGGGGTGTGACAGATTGGTATCAGAGCCTATGGTTATAGAGAACTAGGTGGTTGAGCCTAGACTATAGCTTAAGGGTCCCTCATATAGATGCATTTAGGGCTTATGTGTAAGTATATACCTATTATGCTTATTTTCCCTAAGTTTCATAAAGTACATTATACTATATACTATATATATAAGTTGAGTTTTTCTTTGTTATTTTGAGATCCGTATCCTGATATAGTCTATGTTTTGTGGTCTATTATAGTATGTCTCCCCCTATTCGTAGAAAGTACCATGATTCAGTTGCTTTCGCAACTGGGTGTAAAAGGATTAAGAATAGCAAGCGGTGTAACCGCAAGATCCGAATTCCTATTGCCATGTGGCCGTGTAGAGTCGAAGAGAAGATGACCTTGAAGGAAGTTGATGGACAAACGGTTGAGGAAATTGAAACAAAGATAATTGCCAAGGATGGCACTATCACCAGAGTTCCTGGAAAATTTCAAGGTTATGAAACGTCTGAAGAAGAGCCAGTGGAACAACCTAGAAGACATGACCTGTATGGATTTGTGGATCACCCACAACTTCAACAAGGAAATCCCATGAATGAGTTTGCACCACATCGACTACCTCAGCCAAAGGGTAACATAAATGGATGGTTGATAGAAGATGAGAAAGAAGTTGAGAAGAATGAAGTGGACTCGGACCTTGAGTCCACCGCAAGTAGTAAACCTGTGTGGAAGAAGACAACTAAAGCTGATCATGACTGAGCGTCTCATAACTGCCCATATTATTCTAAGTAATTAATATGTTTTAGCTTGTTTTTCTTTCTTTCGACGTTTGGATCCATGTTCGGAATGTTATTTTCGATGTTTGGATTCTGAGTATTAATAATAAAAGTGATTATTAGAATTATTCCTTGTGTTAATTGTTGGTTTCATTTTTTTAAAGGTGCTATTTGGTGTGTTTATTTTATGAAGTGTCTTCATAGAAGGGAGTACAACTATGAAATGGGGCATCTATAATTATGGTGGCCAACATAATTATACATGCGCCACAACATAGGTGGACTTGCAAGTATGATTACATGGATTATTGTTGATGCGTTGCATGTATGTATATGGTTATTAAGAAGTATGATAAGATCATGATCCCTATTATATCGTCTAATGTATATAAATTTTATATCTTATAGAAAATGGCTCCATCACGTCGAAGCGGCAACAACGATAACAACAATAACGAGAACCCTGACATTACTACTATTATCACGCAATAATTGCAAACCATTCTTCCTCAGATTGTCACTCAAGTGACTAACAACGTGAATAATGCTAATAACGGTAATGGAAGAAATGGTGGTGGTGGAAATGGAAATGGTAGGAACAACGTATGCACATTCAAGGCATTCTAATCTTGTAATCCTAAGGAGTATGATGGGAAAGGAGGTGCGATAGTGCTTACTCGTTGGATCAAGAAGATGGAAAATGTGATTGATAATAGTGGTTGTGTGGAGAATCAAAAGGTGAGGTATGCGGCTAGTTCATTGGTGAACAAAGCTTTGACTTGGTGGAACACTCAAGTCCAAACAAGAGGACGTGAGGCTGCAATGGCCATGACATGGAACTATTTAAGGCATTGATGGTTGAAGAATTCTGCCCAAGTAATGAAATGGAGAAATTGGAGAATGAGTTTTGGAATCACAAGATGGTGGGAGCTAATCATGCTACCAACACTAATAGGTTTCATGAGTTAGCCAAGTTGGTCTCACACTTAGTTACACTTGAGTCATCTCGTATTAAGAGGTACATAGCCGGACTGGCTCCTAAGATAAGAGGAATGCTTCGAGCAATCCAACCAACTACTATTCAGAATGCAATACTGAGGGCTGGAATACTTACTGACGAAGCAGTCAGCTGTGGTACCTTGACAAAGGGTAATGACAAGAGGAAAGTAGTGGAAGAGTCTGGTAAGTCAGGAGGATCGTGGAAAGAGAAAAAGAAGGCAAAAGTGGGCACAGGGTTTGTGGCTACAGCTCCTCCTAGAAATGAAGTCGCAAACTCAAATCCTAAGAGTAGCAAGTGTAATACGCATCACCCAGTAAACGGGCCCTGAAATGTGTGTTATAACTGTCAAAAACCGGGCCATTATACCAAAAATTGTTGGGCACCAATTAGACAAGTGACTCCGGTGAATGCTGTTAGAATGAGTAACAATCCGAGAGTGTGCTATAAGTGTGGTAGTCCAGATCATTTTCGCAACACTTGTCCCAAGATGAATCGAGCACCGGGGCAAGCTGGAAATCAATTGGCTTTGGAGGGCAGCCGAAATAACCGAAGCAATGGAAACCAAGTTAGAGGAAGAGCTTACAACGTGAATGTGAATGCAATGGAGGCGGTCCAGGATCCTAACATTGTAACGGGTACGTTCTCTCTGAATGATCACTTTGTTACCGTATTATTTGATTCTGGAGCCGATTTTAGTTTCATATCTACTGAATTTGCGCCCCTACTTAATGTGAGACCTAGTATTGTGAATCCTAGTTATGTGATAGAAGTAGCTGATGGTAAGAAAGTAGAAGTGGATAGAATTATCCGTGACTGTAAACTAGAACTAGGAGGTTCCTTGTTTAGCATAAACTTAATCCCTTTAGGTCATGGAAGCTTTGATGTGATTGTGGGAATGGATTAGCTGTCCCAACATAAGGCTGTGATAGTATGTCATGAGAAGGTAGTAGAAATACCCGTGGAGGATGGTAGGATCCTTAGGGTACATGGAGAATGGGCCGTAGGAATCACCAAAGCATTGAAGAGTGCAAAGGAGGATGAACCAAAGTTGAGAGATATATCTGTGGTACGTAAATTTGTAGATGTGTTTCTAGAAGACTTGTCAGGATTGCCTTCACAACGACAAGTGGAGTTTCGCATAGATCTAGTTCCTGGAGTGACGCTTGTTGCGAAGTCTCCATATCGACTAGCGCCCTCGGAAATGCAAGAATTGTCTAGACAGTTGCAGGAGTTGCAAGACAAGGGTTTCATACGACCTAGTCATTCTCCATGGGGAGCGCCAGTGTTATTTGTTAAGAAGAAGGATGGTTCGCTACGTATGTGTATCGATTATAGAGAGTTGAACAAGTTGATGATTAAAAATTGTTATCCTCTTTCGAGGATTGATGATTTATTTGACCAACTACAAGGATCGTGTTATTTCTCCAAGATAGACCTTCGGCCAGGTTATCACCAACTACGCGTGCATGAAGACGACATACCTAATACGGCGTTTCGAATGAGATACGGACATTTTGAGTTTACGGTTATGCCTTTTGGGCTAACCAATGCACCTGCAGTCTTTATGGATATGATGAATAGAGTTTGTAAACCGTACTTAGATAAGTTCGTTATTTTGTTCATCGATGACATCTTGATCTACTCAAAGACGAAGGAGGACCATGAAGTTCATTTGGGTTTGGTGTTAGAATTGTTAAGGAATGAGAAGCTGTATGCCAAGTTCTCCAAGTGTGAGTTCTGGTTACAAGAGGTGCACTTTCTTGGTCATGTTGTCAATCAGAATGGTATACATGTGGATCCCAGCAAAATAGAAGCGGTAAAGAATTAGAAGACCCCTACGACGCCTTCTGAGATTCGATCATTTTTGGGATTAGCCAGTTATTACAGACGGTTTATTGCAAACTTTTCCAAAATTGCTAAACCTCTTACCTTGTTAACTCAGAAGAATCAGAAGTATGTGTGGGGTGTGGAGCAAGAAGAGGCTTTTCAAACTTTAAAGAATAACTTGTGTGATGCACCAATATTGACGCTACCTGATAGAGTGGAAGATTTCATGGTTTATTGTGATGCATCAAACCAAGGATTAGGTTGTGTACTCATGCAAAGGGGCAAAGTGATTGCTTATGCATCAAGGCAGCTGAAAACCCATGAGAAGAACTATACGACGCATGATTTGGAATTGGGAGCTGTTGTGTTTGCTCTTAAGACTTGGAGGCATTATCTATATGGTACTAAGAGTGTTATCTATATGGATCACAAAAGTCTTGAACACATTTTCGATCAAAAAGAGCTGAATATGCGTCAGAGGAGATGGATTGAGTTGTTTAGTGATTATTAGTATGAGATTCATTACCATCTTAGTAAGGCGAACGTTGTGGCTGATGCATTAAGTAGGAAGGAGCAGTTGAAACCTAGACGTGTAAGGGCCATGACAGTGACTATCTAGGCTGGAATGAGAGAAAAGATACAAGCAGCCCAGAGTGAGGCGCTTAAGCAAGAGAATGTAATTATGGAAAACCTGCATGGCCTAGATCAGCAGATGGAAAAGAAAGAGGGCGAGAGTTTGTATTTCATGGACCGTATATGGGTTCCATTAGTAGGAAGTGTGAGAACGATGATCATGGATGAAGCTCACAGGTCTAAGTACTCTGTGCATCCTGGAGCGGATAAGATGTACCATGATCTTCGTGATATGTACTGGTGGCTGGGAATGAAGAGAGATATTGCTACTTATCTTAGTAAGTGTTTGACATGTTCAAAGGTAAAGGCTGAGCATCAAAGGCCTTCGGGTTTACTGCAACAACCTGAGATACCTGAATGGAAGTGGGATAAGATCACTATGGATTTTATCACTAAGTTGCCTAGGTCAAAAAGTGGGCATGACACGATTTGGGTCATAGTCGATAGACTGACTAAGTCGGCTCATTTCCTGGCTATAAGAGAAGACTATAGTACTGAGAAATTGGCAAAGATCTACATTGATGAAATAGTCGCGAGACATGGAGTTCCTGTGTCGATTATTTCAGATAGAGATGGACGATTTACGTCGCGTTGCTGGCAGACTGTGCAAAAAGCTTTAGGGACGAGGTTGGATATGAGTACGGCTTATCATCCCCAAACGGATGGACAAAGTGAGCGTACGATTCAGACCTTAGAGGATATGTTGAGGGCGTGTGTAATTGATTTTGGTGGTAGCTGGGATGTTCATCTACCATTGGCTGAGTTTTCTTACAATAATAGCTATCATTCGAGTATAAGATGTGCTCCGTTTGAAGCCTTGTACGGAAGGAAGTGTAGGTCGCCTGTTTTATGGGCTGAGATTGGAGAAAGTAGTTTGATTGGACCTGAATTGGTTCAAGAAATGACTGATAAAGTTGTGTTGATAAAGGAGAAGCTAAAAGCATGAAAGAAAAAAAAAAGGAATAAATGGAAAAAAAAAAAAATGAAAAAAAAAAAAAAAGAAAAAGGAGATCGACAAAAGAGTATGATGCGGATAATAGACGCAAACCATATGAATTCGAAGTCAGGAGATCGAGTGATTTGAAAGTATCACCTAGGAAAGGTGTGAAATCATTTTGGGAAAAAGGGAAAGTTAGCACCGAGATAAGTAGACCATTTGAGATTCTTAAAAGGATCGGTCCTGTAGCTTATCGATAATGGTTTGCCTGAGGAATTGAGTGGAGTACATGATACGTTTCCATGTGTCAAACTTGGAAGAAATGTTTGGCTGATGCTAGTTTACGTGTAGCCATAAGATGATAAAGAAGGTGTAACAAAAATCTTCTTTTTGTGCGGGAACACCTGTAGAGATATGGACTGTGAAGATAAGACGTTAAACGTAGTAAAGATAACGCTTTGTGAAAGTTCGTTGGAATTTCCTAAGCGGTGGTCCTGAGTTTACTTGTGAATGCGAGGATTATACGAATGTCAAATATCCTTAGTTTGTTTCGTTGAGCAAGCTGGTAATCGGCTATTTTAAATCTTTGAGACGAGATATCCTGAAGGAGGGATACTGAGACAACTATGATTTGAGCAGGTTAGTCCAAACCGTTATGTATTAGACTTATTGCCTATTGCAATAATGTGTATGTGATATTGTATTTTCTATGATTTATATGTGTTATGGATGTACTGTAATCAATCTATTGAGTGTGATCATCTCAATGAGATTGGAATGGTGGTGAAATTGGTTGAGTTTATTTTGTTCACTTTTGAGTGACAAGGAAATGATTATTGAGATTTGAGCGTTTCCGTGTTAAATGTGTAAGTATTATTACGTATACGTATTTTTGTGTTAGTAATCTAAGATAGGTTTAGATTTTAAGTGGTAAGTTAAGAATAATGTAAAAAATTCTATTTTAGGAAAGTTAGGTTGAAAATGAAAAGTTAAAAAGTTATTTTTAAAAGTCTAGTGAATTTCGTTTAAGCAAAAAGGTATAGTCAAATTAGTTAAGGTTTTTATAAAAATTTAAGGAAATACAAGTAATTATATAATTAATAAATAAAAGAAAAAAAAGGGTCATGGTCGGCCGGTTCTAAGAAAAAAAAAGGGGAATTTTTTTTTATTTGGAATCAAATTATAATTGGTAATTATCTAGGACTCCTTATTGTAGGCTATAAATACAAAATAAATCCCAAACCCCCTCCCCCTTGCGTTTGACGACCGAACAGGAGAAGAAAAAGAGAAAAAAAAATTAGGGTTTCTTTGCTAAGGTATTTTCTAATTCTTGTTTAATTCTAGTTAATTTTTAATTAATGTAATCTAGCATGATGGATTTGGGTTTTAAACATGTAATTTTTTGCTAGGGTTTGGATGTATAGATCATGTTTGATCATTCGTTTGATTGTTTTCATGATTGGGTTAGTCGGTTAGGGCTTGATCTTTAGATATAGTCGTTTTAATTTACTGTAGAATTTTGGTCAGTCTTGTAGAGGTCATAACTCATTCATAAAAATTCAAATAAACAATTTGCCAACAAGATAAAATTTGTTTAGATAACCTCAGAGAGTCAACTTTCCATCATAGTTAGGTCTCATGAGTTTTTTATGGCCAGGAAGTGGGTCAAAAGGTCGTTACAAAATCAGTGGGTAAAACTATGACGAATTTCAGTTTTGGTTTTTGATTTTTCTAAAAATACTTAGACATCTAGTTAGAGTCTCTAAATCACGTGGAAGTTAGTTTATATATTGTGTGTGACCCTGAATTTGTTCTAAGCATATAAAGAGTGTCTAAGTGGTCATCTTAGAGTCAGAACTTTTTTAGTTGGTCAATAATGTACATATTCTAGACACAATTGTGATAAAAAGAATTTCTAAAGGGTATTTGTAAAAGGGTAATGGCTTTGGGAGAGCTATGAGAGGTTCATAGGACATATATGTAGCATGGTGAATTTTGGTTTGAATTGTGGAAGTGTTTAAGTGGTACATTTGGGACACGTAAGTGAGTATAAAATTCTGCTCAAAACCAGAAAATTTAAAGTGTAGCATTGAAGTGTAAATGGCATATGTAAGAGTTGGAAAATGGTTAAATCAAGTATAGAACTATGGTAGATAGCTTAGATATCCATCATAGTTGAGGTTACAATCATATTGGGTTGAAAGCCTATTTGATGTATTAGCTTATTAGTGCTTATTCGTTTAGATTATCGTGAAGTGTTTGTAAAGCTTTTGTTGGATTCTTTTAGGAAGCTAAGCATCAGGTGAGTTTCATGATCCTACTTTTTAATGTTTTGTTATTTGGGATGGAAATGATGCAAAAAGGTTTTGAAATGTTTTAGTAACTATGATAATGTGATTTAAATATGTATGAGTTATACGAGACTATTGTAATTTAAGTGGCTACTTCATTTTAAGCTTTATGAATTGTGTTTGTGCTTGACCGTGATCATCTCATGCATTTCTGGATTTGATTGGTAGTGAGCTGAGAACGTACTTAAAACTGTGAGTTGTTTGAGTCGAGGCGTGATCGCTCATTGTTGATATGGATTTTGTGTGAGGATTGAGCGTGAACGTCTCAATGTGGATTGATGTGATTGCATGATACGTTGTATGATAGTACCAAGTGAGCGCGGGCTGTATGTCATGTCTATGTTATGTTTAATTTATCACAGTAATTAAATTTAAAGGGTTGTTTTGCGTGTCTTAAACCTATGACTCTCACCAACCGTTGTGTTGACGTTTTTAAGCATCATTTTCAGGTGAGCTTCATGAGAATAATGAGGTTAAGAGAGGTGGCTTGAATGACCGTTAGGATTGCATGGGAGTTCGCTCCTAAGTTTGTTTATGTTTGTTGCATGATTATGTTGAATGTTATTTGATTTTATTAATCGTGAGATATTTGTTCTTGTATGTGAGACCCATTTTGATTAATAAAAGATGTCCATTCATTTTGGTTGTTTCGGTATTGTCATGACACATTGTGTCTTTAATTAACTTAGTAATGCATTTGGTTTCTCTGATGTTGACACCATTGTGTTGTGATGATATCCATGATTTTACGCCTCGTATTTCCGCCTTGGCGGGGTGTAACAGTTATGGATGCTATGAATATTCTTTTTTTTCATAATTTAGTGACAATAGAATGATGGTAAAATTTATGTGTGTACGTATTTATATGTATATGTATACGTATTTGGGTAATAGGAATTTGCGAGAATAGAAATTTAGTTTAGAAGTTAGTTAGTAGATTTTAGTAATTTTAAGTTAGAGAAATAAAGTATGAAATGAATTTATTTTTAGGTATTTAAAACTAGTTTTATTTAGAAGGATGTCTAAATAAATAAAAGTTTTTATAAAAATAACAAAATTAAAGGGTTTTTGTGTAAATAATAAATAAACAAAAAAACTGGAAAGGGATGTTTGTTTTTGGCGTATATGAGAGAAAAAGGAGGAAGAAAAAACAAATTTTAGTCCAACTATGATTCTAATTTGGTAATTATCTAAATCTTTTTATCTTCACTATAAATACAAACCCTTCACCCCTATTTTTTTTAAAATCGGTCGAACCAAGAGCAGAAGAAAAAAAAGATTTTTTTATTCAAGATCCAAGTGGTGGTTCGTGTTAGTTAATCAAAAGTTTTAGGTATGTTCATAAACTTTAATTGTTTTAATTTTCTTTTTAATTCATGTAACAATAAAGTGATGGATAAATTAGAGATCGTCAAAAGAGCTATGTTGATAATAGACGCAAACCACTTGGAATTCTGAAGTAGTGAGTGCGAGTGATGTTGAAAGTAATCACCTTTGAATAGGTGTAATTCAGTTTTGGGGAAAAAGGGAATTTAGCACCGAGATTTGTAGGACATTTGAGAGTCTTGACAAGATCGGTCCTTAGCCTTATCGATTATAAGGTTGCCTGAGGAATTGAGGTGGGATTTTAGTTACATGATTACGTTTCATGTGCTCAAACTTGAAGAACATGCTTGGCTGATGCTATGAGTTGCATGTGCCATTAGACTGAGTTAAAGATTGAAAAAACTCTTGTTTTGTTGAGGAAACCTGTAGAGAATTTTGGACGTGAAGTTAAGAGGTTTAAAAAGTAATTATGATATCGCTTGTGAAAGTTCGTTGGAATTCATAAGCGTGATACTGAGTTTATTAGGAACGCAAGGATTATATGAGTCATAAATATCCTCAGTTTTTCGGTTTCTTGTTGAGCAGCTGGTGAATCAGCTAGTTTAAATCTCGAGACGGAGATTCTAAAAGGAGGGGTACTTGTAACAACTATGATTTTAGAGGTTAGTCAAACTGTGTTAGTAAATGGATTATGTGCCTGTTGCAAAATTATGGTGTATGTGATTATTGTGTGTTAAATGAGTTTATGTGAGTATTGGTAATCAAATCTAGTGTGTTTGTGATCATTCAATGAGATTGGAATGGTGGTGAAAAACACCAAAACAACCCCCCCCCCCCACCCACAAACACAACCCCCCCCCCAAAAACCACACCACAACCCCCCCCCCCACCCACCAACAAAAAAACAAAACAAAAAACAACCAAAACACCACCCCAAACCCCCACCCCCCAAAAAAAAACACCACCCCACCCACCCCCACAACACAACACCACCCCCCCCACCCCCCCCCCCCCCCCCCCCCCCCCCCTCCCCCACAAAAAACACACCCCACCCCCACCCCCCCCCCCCACCCCCCCCCCCCCCCCCCCCCCCCCCCCCCCCCCCCCCCCCCCCCCCCACCCCCCCCCCCCCCCCCCCCCCCCCCCCCCCCCCCCCCCCCCCCCCCCCCCTCCCCCCCCCCCCCCCCCCCCCCCCCCCCCCCCCCCCCCCCCCCCCCCCCCCCCCCCCCCCACCCCCCCCCCCCCCCCCCCCCCCCCCCCCCCCCCCCCCCCCCCCCCCCCCCCTCCCCCCCCCCCCCCCCCCCCCCCCCCCCCCACCACCCAAACCCCCCCCCACCACCCCACAACAAAACACACCACACCACCAAAACACCACCCCCCCCCCCCCCCCCCCCCACCCCCCCCCACACACACACACAACCAACACACCAAAACACACAAAAAAAAAAAACACAAAAAAACACACGCACACACACACACAAACAACAACACAAAAAAACACAACCCCCCCCCACAAAAAAAAAAAACCCCTATTAGTTGAGTTCATTTTGTTCACTTTGAGTGGACAAGGATTTTGATTATGAGATATGAGCATTTCCGTGTTTTAATGTGTAAGTTATTATTAGTATACGTATTTTGTGTTAGTAATCTAAGATAGGTTTAGATTTTTAAGTGGTAAGTTAAGAAAAATGTAAAAATTCTTTTTAGAAAAGTCTTAGGTTGAAACATGAAAGGTTAAAAAAGTTATTTTAATTATAGTGAATTTTGTTTAAGCAAAAAAAAGTGTAGTCAAATAGTTAGTTTTTTATTAAAATTTAAGGTATTGTAAATAAAATATGTAATTAATAAAAAAAATAAAAATAAAATAAAAGGGGGTGCCGATCGGTTTGGTTTACAAGGGAGAAAAGGAAACAAATTTGAGTCCAAGTCTAATTCCTAATTAGAGTTAATCTAGAATCATCATTTCGGATGGCCTTTAAATACAAAAATAAGGTTCCAAAATCCCTAATTGTTCGCACGTTCAAGAGAAAAAAAAGAAGAAAATTTTTAAGGTTTAAGGTATTTTCTAATTCTTTGTTTAATTCTAGTTCTTATTTTAATTCTTGTAATCTAAGTATGATGGATTAGGTTTAATCATAAAAATAAATTAGGGTTTTAAATTTTCTAGAGTTTATAGTTTAATGATGATTGTTTGATCATTGGTTCATTGGTTTCGTGATGTGATCATGCGTTTGGGTTCTTAGATCGGACCGATTAGGCTTGTTTAATTATTGCAGCATAAATTGGCAGTTTTGTAACGGTCATAGTCAATCCATAATTTATCCAAATAGATAATTTACAGCATATTGGAGATAACCTCAGAGAGTCTACTTTCCATCAAAGTTGGTCTCGTGAGTTTTTATGGTCGGGAAGTGGGTCAAACGGTCGTTACAAAATCAGTGTGTAAAATTGTGATGAATTTCAGTTTTGGTTTTGATTTTTCTAAAAATACTTAGACATCTAGTTAGAGGCTCAAAAACTCAGTGGGAAGTTAGTTTATATATTGTGTGTGACTCCTGATTTTATGATAAGTATTTTTTTTGGTAAAATTCAGGTCTAAAGTGGTATCTGGTGTCATACTTTCTTAGGGAGGTCAGACATTCAAACTATCAAGCTTATTACTACAATTAAATGTTCGGGCAACGAATTCTGAACACTTGGATTAATGAATTTCATAAAGGGTTATTTGTAAAAGGGTAATTAATGGCTTTGGGGAGCTATGAGATGGTTCAATAGGACATATATTAGCATGGTGAATTTGTGTCTGAATTGTGGAAGTGTTTAAGTGGTACGTTTAGGACGCGTAAGGGAGTATAAAATTCTCGCTCAAATCAGAAAATTTACAGTGTAGAATTGAATTGTAAATGACATATGTAGGATTAGAAAAGAGTTAAATCAAGTATAGAACTTATGGTAGATAACTTATATATCATTCATAGTTGAGGTTACAATATTGGGTTTGAAATGCTAATTGATGGTTGTTATTTGTGTGCTTAATTGTTTTGATTATCGTGAAGGTTTGGGAAGTTTTGTTGTTCTGGTGAGAAGTCTAAGCATCAAGGTGAGTTTCATAGCCCATTTTTTTATGTTTTCTTAGGGTGAAAATGATGCAAAGAGGTTTTGAAATGTTTTAGTTACTGTGATAATGTGATTTAAATGATGCATGGGCTATACGTGACTATTGTATGTTATGTGCTACTTGCTTTTATGGTATGAATTGTTGTGCTTGAGCGTGATCGTCTCATGGCATTTATGGATTCGTTTGGTAGTAAAGTGTGATCGTTCTTATTACTGTGGTTGTTTGACGTTGAGTGTGTTTCGGGCTAAGATCTTTAAAGTTGATTTTGAAAAAGCTTACGACTCGGTTAAATGGGATTTCCTTGACATGATCATGCTTCGGGTTGGGTTTGGAGACGCATAGAGGGATTGGATAAAGGGATGTCTTATCTCTTCTTCTGCTTCCATTCTAGTTAATGGAAGTCCTACAAATGAATTTCGATTTCAACAAGGTTTACGTCAAGGTGATCCTCTTTCTCCGTTTTTATTTTTGTTGGTTATGGAATCTTTGCATATTTCCTTTGTTCGAGCAATGGAAGTAGGTTTTTAAAGGGATTTAAATTGGCATACAAGAGTCGATGCATGTGTCTCACTTATTCTATGTCGATGATGCAGTTTTTATTGGGGAATGGAAGGAGGAAAATTTATGCCACCTTGTTAGCATATTGCAATGTTTTTTCCTTGCTTCAGGTCTTCGTATTAATCTTCAAAAATGTAGTCTCGTGGGTGTTGGAGGTGTTAAGTTTGATGATGTTTCTAGAGGTGCAAATTTGCTTGGGTGCGATGCGACTAAAACTCCTTTTAAATATCTTGGAGTAATGGTGGGCGGTAAAATGTCTCGGATCCAAGCATGGAATATGGTTATTGATAAAGTTGTTTCGGGACTTTCTAAGTGGAAGGCCAAGACTCTCTCAATTGGCGAAAGATTCACTATTACTAAATCGGTATTGAGTTCTTTACCAACTTATTATTTCTCACTTTTTAAGGTTCCGGTTGGAGTTCTTAGACGTCTTGAATCCTATAGAAGTAGTTTTTTTCGAGGAGTGGATTCGGGTGTTAGAAAGACAACGTGGTTTAGTTGGGATAAAGTAGTCGCAAGTAAGGATGTTGGAGGCTTAGGTGTGTCTAGTTTGTTTGCTATGAATCACGCTTTACTCTTTAAATGGATTTGGAAATTTATGACCCAACCTGATTCTTTGTGGGTATCGGTAATTAAGGCTATTCTTGGGCGTGGTGGAAATCTTGAGCGAGATGTTCCTGTGGGTAAGTCGTCTATTTGGCTTGATTGTATACGTAGTATGACCTGGTTAAAAGATAGAGGAGTGGATTTGCTCTCGTATGTTCAAAAGAAAGTGGGGAATGGTAAAGATACTTCTTTATGGATGTAATATTGGATCTATGATGGTCCTTTGAAAGAAAAGTTACCCCGTCTGTTTGCTTTAGAGGAGATCAAACAAGTCACTGTTTTTGATAAATTACATAATGGTTTTCATTATGGTTTTAGAAGGACGCCTAGGGGGGGGGGTGTTGAAAATATACAAATGGACGAGTTAACAAACAAGATTAGTATGGTTGCATTTTCTGAGGATCATGATAGGTGGTTGTGGTCTCTAGATGATGAGGGGCTTTTTTCGGTCGGCTCGGCTTGAAAATGTATAGATAATGCGTATTGTTTGTTAGATGGGTTGCCTACAAGATGTATTAATCTCGTTCCTATCAAAGTGAACATTTTGGCTTGGCGTATAGGGTGGAATAAGCTTCCGTCCAGATTTAATATGTCTTTGAGGGGGTTAGAAGTGCCTTCTATTGTGTGTCCAGTTTGTCAGGTTGGGATAGAGACCATAGATCATTTATTCTTTTCTTGCCCGATTGCTTCTGTTATTGTTTCAAAGATTCAAGTGTGGTAGGGGCTTCTTGTTTTCAGGCTCTATTCATACTAAGACTGGCTTAATTGGTTAGGAGAGTTAAAGATTAGGCGGGAGATGAAAGACTATTTGGAAGGTACAATGCTCGTTTCCTGGTGGATTATATGGAACTATCGTAATAAGCTGATTTTCTCATCTGATGTTCCAGCAAAGGCTCCTCTTTTTGATTTAATTGTTCATTATGCGTTTCTTTGGTGTAATGCTAGAGGTAGGAGAAAAATAGATATGGTTGGTTGGCTTAAATGCCCTTTGACTGCACTTTTGTAATTGTTTTGTTCCTTGAGTCTTAGCTCCTTGCTAGGCTCGTTAATAATATAGCCGTTCTAAAAAAATCAGAAGTATCCATTTTTAATTAAAAAACTCATTTTACATCCTTTTGTTAAAAACAAAATATTTTGCAAACGATAAATCGTTAAGCTTCAAAATATATACCATTGCGATGAGAATTTTCTTATGTTTTAGTAGGTATATACTTCGATACACTTTCGATAAACCTTTTTTTTGGTTTTTTAATAGGTATTGAATATTGCACAATACGAAATCACATGTCATTTGTAATATGAGTTTTAAAGTTCAAATTATAAATCACTTGTGATTTCAAATCACATGAGATTTTCAAATTTCAATCACATGTGATTTCGCAAATCACATGTGATTTTAAAGTGCGTAAATTTCAACACTCATGAAAAATAGCTCGAAAAAGAAGTTCGTCGAAAAAATATAAAAGTGTCACTCTAACGAAAGATAATTTTATGCTCAACATGATGGTGTAATTAGTTTTACTTAACGATCAATAGTTTATAAGATATTTAATATTTTTTTTAAAAATATGAAAGTAAGTTTTTAAACATAGCTAGAATGCTATATTTGATTTTTGATTCTTTTGTGATTCTTGTTGAATAACTTCGTTGTAACAAATGGTTTATCTATTTTGCAAAAGAAATTTTATTCAATGATGCATCGGTTTTACTTTTAACAAGAATAATGGTGCTTGCGACGGGGCTATTTTTATTTGCTTTTCGAAGATAATTAATAATTGAATCATAGATAATTGGTAAATGAAGATATACTCAATTCGTGCTTTCATTATTTTTTTAAATAAACTTTAAAGTATTATTTAAAATTATAATGTAGGTTAAATGTGTGTTTGGAATTTTTTTTTATTTTTTTTTCTAAAAACATATATTAAAGTTCAATATTTTTTTATAAAATCGTACGCACGTCTGAAATATATCAATATTGGACTCATTTTATTCGTAATCAAAAGGCCTGTATAACGATATATTTTTCATTTAAAGAATGGCTACGTATTTGTTAGATATTTGATAAATAAAGTTTGTTATATAAAAAATGGTAAATAGTATACTTCAACATTTTTTATAAAATCATACGCACTTTTGAAGCATATCAATATTAGGCTCGTTTTGTTCGTAATCAATAGGCCTTTATGTTGGTATATTTTTCATTTAAAAAATCACAACGTATCTACTAGATATTTAATAAATAAAGTTTATGATATAAAAAAGTCACAAATAGTAAAAATATGAGGGGCTTTGGTGTAAAAAAAATTAACTACTTATTTAATCCTTCTGGTTGTCATATATACTCCTTTAAATCACTTCTAATTTAGCCTATTAGTATATTCTATTCGATGTTTTTTTTTGTCCCAATTTAATTGTCCATTACTAAAAATATATTGGAAAGTTTGATCAAATTTACTACATTACCCTTGTTTGAAATTATTATTACAAACTTTAAAGAATACTTTAATTAATTAGCTAAGGGTAAAACTGTGATACTGTCAAAAAGTAAAAAAAAGAAAGCAGTAATAAATGCACTTTTCTTAAACTGTGTGTTTTTTGTCGGTGGACAATAATTTTATGACGGAGAGAGTATTATTTATCCACCTGTTTTGCTAATATGCTTATAAAAAACACTTAGTGGGCCAAACGGCACTGGATCAGACGAAACAGGCTTACACAAGCCCATCATCAAAACGGCAGGACATGGTGTCGTTTTTGTAACCATAAATAGTATATATGTTAATTGGTGTTAACTATATTATTAGATATATACTAATTATCGTGACACAGTACCACAACCAGTGTCAAAAAAAAGTAAGTCAAAACATTAGCCCAAAGTTAAAAAAAACCACCAGCCCAAAATGGAAAGAAAAAAAAACTTTACAAAATGAACTTTCAACTTTTAACTATTTACGAATTTTTATATAATAAACTTTATTTATCAAATATATAACACATGTCTAACGATTCATTTAGATCAAAAAATACTCGCGGAAAGATTTTCGAATTGCGAAAATCTGACCCAAAATAAAAAAAAAATCCACCGGCCTAAAATGGAAAAAAAAACTTTACAAACGGACCCTCAACTTTTAACTATTTACGACTTTTTGTATAATAAACTTTATTTATCAAATATATAACATATATCTATCGATTCATTCAGATAAAAAATACCCGCGGAAAGATTTTCAAATTGCGAACAAAACGAGTCCAATATTGCAATGCTTCTGAAATAGGCACGATTTTATAAAAAAAAGTTGAACTTTAATATAAATAGGAAAAAAAAACTTATCGTACCCTCAACTTTTAAATATTTATGACTTTTTTTATATAATAAACTTTATTTATCACATATATAACGCATGTCCACCGATTCATTCAGATCAAAAAATACACGCGGAAAGATTTTCGAATTGCGAACAAAACGAGCCCAATATTGAATGCTTCTGACATACGTAAATCTGGCCCAAAGTCAAAAAATACCCACCGGCCCAAAATGGAAAAAAACTTTACAAAACGGACCCTCAACTTTTAAGTATTTACGACTTTTTATATAATAAACTTTATTTATCAAATATATAACACGTATCTACCGATTCATTCAGATCAAAAAATACCCGCGAAAAGATGTTCGAATTGCGAACAAAACGAGCCTAATATTGCAATGTTTCTGAAATACGCACGCTTTTATAAAAAATGTCAAAAATGTTTGGATCCTTAACCGGGCTCCTTTTAGCACATGTGGTTAGCCTAAATGGTAAATCTATAATATATATGGACAAATAGTACTCGGCTCATTATTCTTTATTACAATAACGATTGTATACCAAAAAATTGTTAAAACATACTATAATATCGAAAACACACTATTATCGAAGCTAAATATCTTTCGACATTAGGATAGCTCCGCGGCAACGCGCGGGCAATATGCCGACTCGTATTATTCTAAGAGCACGGGGAGCGGTCGTGTCAAACTCAAAAAGTGGTGCCACGTCAGCAAAATGAAGTTTAGCATCAGAAATGTTATGGCACCAGAATTCAGTGGCATTGGTTTGGCACCAGAATTCTGGTGCCAAACTATTTTATTTTTATTTTTTAATTAACTATTATTTAAATAAACTTATTATAACTAAAATAAAATTCATTAAAATTAAAACATTACATTAAAAAAATACATAAATTAAAAGACATAATTTAAAAAACATAAATTTAACGGCGTCGGTCGACTAGTTTGGTGGTAGATATTCGGCTCGGATTCGTTCCTTTTGGGCATTGATGATAGCGGCGTAGGTCGGATCCATCCCGCTTGTGTCGATTTGGAGAACTTTCATGTCCTCCGCAATCTTTTGAGCTTGAATCAATCGTCTTCGGTCTTCGCTCTTTTGCGAGAGCACTTGCATTTTGGCCTCGCGGTCTAAGTCGTATTGTTCCGCCATGAACTCTTGATAAGCGACCTGGTTAGAACCGGAGCTAGCGGTCGAGTTAGAACCGGTACGTTGACTTTTAGCAATTCGTTGCAACCCGGGTGGCCGAGGCAACTCATCATCTCCAAAATGGTCCGGTTCCTTGTCGGTACCCCGAAGACGACTTCTTCGTTGCAAAGTCGATTCGGGGTTTTTTCACTTGTGCCTATCTTTCAAAAAATTCCAAGCACTCCGGTGCTTAAACTCACCCCCGACGATGGTTTCATACTGTAACAATCCGTATTTTTTTTATCAATGTACGACGCTATTAAATTCACTATTTATTTTTTTCTCGTACGCGTTCGCTTT
>BQNB010033962.1:0-35831 GCA_026074375.1 Tanacetum coccineum
GACCTCCTCCTGAACATCATCTCTCTCAGCAGAATGCTCCTGTCTAGCATTATCTCTCTCATCAAAAAGACGGTAAATGCTGTCGCTACTGCCTCTTGAGACAGTGGTGGCAGGAGGATCCAAGGTAACGGTACGACCCTCAGTTATCTTCAACAACTTGAGCTCTCTATCCACAAGATTCCTTTCCCCTACCCGTACCTTAGTAGGATCAGAATGACGAATAAACGCAAACAAGTCCATTTTTGCAAGTATAACAACAAAGGTGTTAGAAATAATAACAATAAAACAAAATCTAAGACGCAAAGACAGAATATACCCACCCTCATCACCATCCCAGAATGTCGGATAAGAATTCTCATCCAGTGTGTAATAACGGCTAATACCAACCCAACACAAAAAAGGTTTCAGAAATTTCCAGAATGGAGCGGTATGAGTCCGCAAAAACTCACACGCTTTCGTTTCATACTAAGAGAGTTTGGGGGAGGATCTTTGCTCAAAATTTTACTTTTCAAAGATACAGAAAGGGGAAAAGCCATGGAATCAACCCAGAAAAAGTGGTCGTTCCAATTCTTTACGGAATCTAGTGGTTTACTATGGCAAACAGGAGCCGTGTTTAATAAACGACAACCACCCTTTAGTGTAAGAACTAGTGTAGAAAGCGCGAAACAAATTAATGGAGGGCTGAAACCTGTGGACGCGACACAAAATCTCAAAGTGGGAAACCTTAGCCGCCCCAAATACGGACAGTTGTAAAAGATGAATACGGAAATGACCAAGAACATCCACAAGAAATTGAGACAAGGGAAGTCGATAGTTAGCAAAATCAAAAAATCGGGAATATATGTCGATCTTACCGTCAGGGCTTTGCAAAATACTTTTGTCTGAACCAGGAAGGGAAGGATGAACACTAGCAGGAATATGGTACTTTGTACATAGCGCATGTAATGCTTTTTGATTTAATTTAGATTTGATATCACGAATAGTACTTATCGTGAAGTATAAGAGAAAGAAACCTAACCTGGTAGCCTAAAGAAAGACGAAGCAGTAAAGAACGTGGAAATAGGCTGATAAAAGCTTAAAAATCTTTTTAACAATGGTGACTAAGTGCGAAGAAGAAGAAAGAGAAACAGCAAAAACCAAAAGGGTATTTATACCCTTGGTGTAGTAAATAAGCAAGATAATGAGATGATGACACATGTAAAGCATTATATCAACCAACGTACGAGATTTAAGATAATCGAAAGTGATGCCAGTTGGATAACTGACACTAAATCATGTCAATCAGAAAATGAAAGGTTAGGAAGAACACACGTCATCCAACCCTTACCTGATTAATAAGCAAGGTCACGGAAAAGTCACCAGTCGCGGAAGCAAAGTCTAGTGACACTACAAAGTCTAGCAAGCCACATCGCATGCATCAAAGTATCGCAAGCAATGAACCTACTAGACTGGGGGGACATGATGACGTATAATGGGCATACCAGGCTTCTGGGCCTGGGCTGTACCCTCATAATTGGGCCTCGGCCCAACTAAAATCAATAACAAATACAACGAGCCAATATTAAGCCCATGACTGCACCGGCACAGCTCGAGTATACAAGACGAACACGGACCACTTCCGTAGGACGCCTACGGAAAAGTGTCTGAATCCGCATGCAAGCGATTAGCGCGGACCCTTACCCGACAAGGGCCCCACTCTGGCCATTAACGAAGCAGGCGAAAGATTAGGAAAACCTAGTATTTTCTCACCTATAAATAAGACCTCTGTCTCATCAAAAGGTACGATATTCATTCCTATTCATATACACACACATACTCTGATATTCTCTGACAAAAATATGTACTTACTCTCATGCAGGAGTCTAACCGTGGGGTCCGTCCCCACGGTAAGACTAACGGTTTGCCTCTATTTGTGCAGGGAATTCAAATCATTACTTGGTTTAGTACAAGATATCGGCCCAACCCGATAATGACCTCAAATCCATATCTTTAGCCCATAACGTATTTTGTACTAACACAATCCAATAAGGGCTAGCGACGCAGCTTGTTGCCCGCTTGCCTTCCACCACTATGTAAATCCTTCTTAAAAAATATATATATTTTGTTAGCTACTAGTGATCTCTACTTTATACATACTCCACACCTCGCGCATTGGCACTTAACACAAAGACAGGTCCTTGTCATAGTCTAATTCTGGCCTGATAATCTTGGTCTGGTCCACTAATCACAAATTTGATTCATAACTAGCCCTCAGTACAGCATACAGTAATGCATATGGAGTGCTTTATTAGTTACCACTCTGTGCTTTAAACAATATTGACTTCTGCAGCCTATTTTGCTGTTAATGTAAATAGTGATGTTTGTACAATCACCTCTAAAACATGGAAACACCTCCTTTGTAAATAAACTTCTATACTTCTACATATATAAAGAAACTAAAGAAGCAAATACAGGTCAAGTAAAGCATAAGGTCAACCACATCAAGTCCACAATCAAGCTTCCACAACCAAACAAGTTCCAAATCCATCACAAAGCTCAGAGAAGATGCAAGGAGATGTAGTCATATTTATCTTAGCAGTTTAACATGTTCAGTAGAAGTAGATTCAATGTATTACAGTGCGTTTAGTTAGGGGAAAACACCCTTGTTTTCCATAAAATATTTTGTTAAAAACAAAGAAAACATATATCGTGTTCAAATAAGTGTTTTCCGACACAATTCTCTACAAAACACAAAACATGCATTTCTCAACATAACAAGGCAAACTACAAAACATATTTTTTTCCATGAATCCTTTGTAACCCCCTTGTTTTGTTGAGAATGGAAAACAATGTCATATGAACGCATTTTTTATGTTTTGTGAAAAATAAATCTCCTTTTTTTTACAAATATGAAGACACAAAACTAGGAATTTTTTTCTCCAACTACACGCACCCTTATGTTGCATTTAGTCAGGGAAAACACCATTGTTTTTCATAAAATGTTTTGTGAAAAACAAGTAAAACGGTTTTCTAACAAAATTCTATACAAAACATAAAACATGCATGTTAGATATAGTATTCACTTTAGTCAATAGGTCAGGGGGTTTAGTGTAAAGTTAGCTCTAATTATAGCCATATTAGGGTTGTTGGGTTTCTTTACGGCCAAAGCCCATCCTCCCCCTCATCTCTATAAAAAAGAGGAGATGGGGAGGGGTTTTGTACTTTATTCTTTCCAACCTGTTTGTTCTCTCCCCTTACCTCCTTTTATAGAGATGAGGGGAGAGAACAAACAGGTTGGAAACAATGACGGAGCTAGGATTCGATTTTAGAGTTGGCCGTCCGAAAAAATGATACACATTAATAAGTGTAGAAAAAGGCTTTAAAGATACTGAATTTCGAGAAAATCATGATAGTTTTGTTCGTATGGCTATACTTGTTAACCTTTGCTACTTTAAACTAATAATTTTAATGTAAACAGATATATATAGACTATGTCCAATAATTTCCTCTAGTATATACAGATTGTATATCATTTCCTTATTCATTCCCCCCCCCCTCCCCCTCCACCCCCCCCCCCCCCCCTTTAATATGAGCTTCATAATGTTTTCATTAACTTATAAGCATACATGCAGATGACACGCTATTTCAAAGATATTCATTGTATAATGTTTAAAATTATTATTGTAGCTATAATTATCCAGAAAAAGAATTTGATGGTGCAAACGCTGTTAATTATAAATCAAATTTAAATAACTTGAGACAAAACTCCGATATAAATATACTTCTTACAAAAGGTTTGGGGTGGGCCTCGGCCAACCCAACCTCCAAGGGTGGGGTGGGCCTCGGCAAAACTAACCGCCTAAATGTCTCGACCCTTTAAAAGAAATAAATACAAAACCCCCTTAAACCCCTCCCCTCCACCTCCATTTATAGAGATGGGGGGGAGGATGGCTTGGGCTGTAAAAATCCCAACAAACCCTAATATGACTATAATTAAGCTAAACTTAACGACGAAACCCCCTAGCGTATTGTGACTAAAAGTGAATACTATATCTAAACATTTCCACCTAGATCACTATTAACTATACTAATTTCGCAATAACCTTGACCTGTGCTGGAACCTTAGACCAGGAACAACCTTTTACCAAGGCACCAGTAGCAATACCTCCTACTAACCTTAGCTCATATCCTGACTCTGTCAAGAGTCCCTTTAGCCATATCTCCTTCTTCTTAGCCTCATAAACTCATACTAACCTCGCATCAAGTTGTTTATCAAAGCCTCATGTCTGCAAATTCTTTCAAGCTTCCTGCACATCCTAGTATCATCAACCCGTACCCTGTGTGTTGATCTACTCATGACAGTGATCGATCTTCCCGTGGTGTAGTCAAAATTCATAAACACCTATACTTTTTTTCTATAAACCACGATCAAACCCATCCAACATATCCACACCGGCCGATGCTATGTCAGGTCTCGTGCAGACCACCTGATCTCTTGGCTTCAACTGTATATAAAATATAGATATATATATATAAATATTATCTATATATATATAATATGACCCAATTACAGTCGTTTTTGTTTTTCTTTATTTTTTCCACATCACAGTCCCCTAATAGACTATCCTTCAAATGATATGATAGAGTGCTCCTCCAACAAAGTCAGTAACCAACTTTCGTTGTGAATCCTGGAACTGGACCACACCACAGAAGTATTACCACTCTCTGATACCAAATGATCTCCAAACCCTTTTTTAATTTAACCAGCAAACCGTTGTAACCCAAATCTCAGCTTGCAGTCCGCAAGAAAAAAAACCATACCATCTATATAGAGAATAGATGTATGAATATACCTGGTGCATACATCCTATACTATCGGCTGTCGTCACGCTTTTCCCCTGCAACTGTTGCTGAGCTCATACACATCTGACCGAAACATCCATATCTTCTTTCAATCTAGACTTTCACTTGAAATCACCTCACAGCAACGTATCATAGTGTCAATGGCGTCATGTGCATATTTCTTATCTACTTACAACAACGGCAAAAGCACCTCATGACGGTCTTGTATCTATACCCAATAAGTTCACATGCGAAGTGCTCTCTATCACGAGTTTTATGATAGTCCATTAAATCTTAGACTTTATACCCTTCTTGCAAACCACTCCTTGATCGACTTCTCCTAAGGTTCCACCTCAAATGTAAGACCCCCTAGCGGTTCCATCCTTAAACTCAAATCCATGCCAACACCTGCATTGAACCAGAAACTACACCAGAACCAATCAGAGTTTCCTTGTATTCCCTCCTCATTAAACCCATCTTATAAAGCACTACCTTTTGAAGTAACTTCTCTAACCCCCTAAAGCTTATTTACCACCCACCTATACCTTCGCGCATCTCAGGATATGCACGTGACCTAACCGTTCCAGCACCCTTCTTAATACTCAGCATGCCAACCAAGATACCCCAACATATCTGTAGGTGTCTTAAATCCAATCACTGATGATGATGGTGACCTATCACTAATATGTAGACATGGTTGTATCTTTTGCCTAAAAAACCTAACTTAACCGAGACTATAACAACGTAACTTTGAGTAAAAGATGTCCGACGTTTGTCTCAGTGCAACTAACCCCATTCTGCTACTGTATCCCTGCAAACACTCCAAATGTTTGTTCTCCCCCTTCATCTTTTTTTTCTGTCATACAAAATCTGCTGGGTTGTGTTCGTCTTCAAGATCGGAAAAAATCCTAACATATACAGGGGAAAACAAAACCCATTTTTGTTTGTTTTCCTTGTTATCTTATAACCCCTCTTGTTGTTTTTTTTGGGAATGGAAAACAATACCATATGAATGTGTTTTCTATTTGTGGGAAATAAATTCCTTCCTTTTTTATAAATTTGAAAACACAAAACTAAGAAAAAATTTCTCCAAGTAAACGTACCCTTAGTGTTCTAGTTAGTTCTTAACGGAAAGTAACAACTTTCCCGCCGATTCTCATTTCTTTCAACTTTCTCTGTTTATCAAGAATATAAATTACCAAATCAAATCAAATATTGAACTATTTTATTTAAATTTAGGCTAAGAGTTGATTATTTGAGACCACGTTGTTTCCTCACACATAGCCGAGGGACAAAATCTGGCCGTTATTACAATAAAGATTGATCAAATGATAAAAAACACGAGGACCAATATTGCCTAAATTTTGAAACCAGAACAGAGGACTAAAAAAATAAAATATTAAACCAACCTGAACTACCCAACTAACCCCATTTCCAGTCACAAAAAACAACACACATCAACTACACATTCTCTCTTCAACACATGAAACCCAAACAAAAAAATTCCAAAAATCTACACAAATTAACTGTGCAAATACACAAAATAGACACAAAAATAGAACATGAAACAGTAAATCAACCATCTTTGGAATAAAAGTGTGAATTGCCATATTGCCGAGATGGATCTCGACCACAGTTTTTAAGAAAGGTGACTGGAGTTTGGAGTCGCGTGGTTAGCCTAATAGTTCGGTAGACGGGGTGGTTTTGATATTTAAATATTGTTAGTGAAAATAAACCTTTAGATTAGATGATAGGGTTTTGTCATTAAATAACAGTTTGAATTGAGCATATGGCTTTGATAGCTACATGAATTTGTTCCTATGGTTCTTGCACAAAGGGAACTGTGTTCCAAGGATGGCATATGTCGTATTGATTCATAAAGGCTTTATATTTTCAAAAGTTCTCATATTTTTTTTGTGTCCACTCATTCTTTTCATTTAATGTTCTATACAGGATTTATGGAAACCACTAAAGATTTTAGGATCCATGGATAGTGCCATTACTACAATGATCTTTATATTTTGTGATATAATGCTTTATAATGTGTCATTAACTTATATGTATAACTTGGTTTTGTGGTGTCCATGTGTTCATGGCAATTAACAATTAAAGTGTTTGTTGTGCTGGCTACATAGTTCGTACTCATGTTTTGTGTCGTTAAGTTATGCCCAAACCAATCTACCATCTGAGTAAATGGTTTATTTGTCTAAAACATTTACTTATCTTGGTGTTTCTCTACTTGTTTCGTCAACCTATTCGACCACTTTTTGCACCTTTTCTTTTTGAAATGTAAAATTTATTCACCAATATTTACTTTCAACCTTGTCTTGGACTAGACTTAAACCTAGAGCACCTTAAATACACCTTAATCCCTTTGAAGAATTTACCAGGGTATTTGTTTTAATGGACTATGTATTGTTTTAATTTATTGTATGAATGAATCAGGACAACTGAAAGATCGTGCAGGTAAGACGCTAGGTTATATTGATATCATGATAGATTATTAATCATATAATGCTCCATTGCAGGTTAAACTCTTAGGAGGTCAGTCATAATATCCTTTTGAATGCAATATACTTTCATAGATTTGGAAACTTGAAGTTTTAATTTTTGGGTAAGTTTGAGCCGGGCTGGCCGAAAAAGAAAAAGATCTTCAAGTCCAAATGAACTTATTTTTATTAACAAGTAGTGTGTCTAAATTGATAACAGAGAAAATACACTTTTTGTCCATAAGTTCTATTTTTTTTGTTACTCCTAACAGTTAATGTGTCATATGATTGCGAATGTTGTTTTGTTTCAATAATAACCTAGTTTAAATAAAATACGCTTGGATAAGGTACGATAGGTTGTTAAAGTGTAGTCATAGATATATCATGTATGTGTTTGTCATTGAGTCATGTGAGTGTGTGTGTTTGTGCTTATATTTTGTAGTTGTATTCTTAAAATTGTTAATCCCCAATTGTGCTTATATCTGATTCATACATAGATGATTGAATTGTAACTATGTTTTTCTGTATTTAGGATGATAGGTTAAGTAAGGAGAAACAAGAATATTGTGCTTTTTTCTGAAAAAACGATTAATTTGAGGTAGCGCAAAGCTAATATTTAACTTAAGGTATAGTCGCTATTATTTATCTTGAGTTACTAATGTATTAACCTACAACTGGTATTGGATGGACTTTCTATTTCTACAAAGAATAATTTAAATGTATACCACACCTAGTAATTTATCTTAGTAACATATTTATGACATTATGTGGAAGTTTTTTGTTTTGTAATGACAATTAACTTAATTTTTACATAAGTATTAAAAATGTTTAGAATGTTTTCACATTGTTTCTAATCTCTCTAGTGATTCGTTATATATGCAGCCTCTATATATAGTGAGTCGGAAAGAACGAAAGGTCAAGAACAAGATGAGTCACGCTTAATGGCCGGAAGAAAAAAGAATATAAATGAAATGAAGTATGATAAAAATGATTCTTGTAATGATAGAAAATATGGCTTCGATGAAATTGTGTGTCCTTTACCTCGTAAAATTTGGATTTATGAATATATTTTTTTAGTTTTATTATTCACATACGGCCATGTTCTATACCCGTTTTTAAAACCGGACTCTATTTGGTTTTTGAATACCATTTTTGCAGTAGTGCGTGCTTCGGATATTAAACAAACTTGTTTATTCACTGTCAAAGAATTCACCGTCCGAGAAGCTACTGGATATGACACTAATTTTAAATTGGCGTTCTTAGTCACTTAAAAGTAATATCTCATGTGATAAAGCAATATAATGTGACACTAATTTTGGTATTTTACATATGAGTAATATCACATGTGATAAAGCAATAAAATGTAACACTAATTTTGGTATTTTACATATATGTAATATCACAGTTGATAAAGCAATAAAATGAGTAAAAGTAGGCATCATTCGACATTCATGTCTGGCTATATCACTTGAGATATTACTTTTATCTTTGATACAGTGTTATATCATAAGTGATAAATAAGTGTCACTTACAAATATCAAAATAAATAAAAAAGAAGCAAATCATGAAAATAAAAACCCGAGTGATACAGTGTTATATTACAAGTGATAAAGAGGCTTAACACTTTTATTCCTATTAACGGTATATATCACAAGTGATAAATTACATTGATTACACCAAACTCTGTGTAGTCGCACTTTATCACCTGTGATATTACTCATATGTAGAATACCATAATTAATGTCACATTATATTGCTTTATCACCTAACTCTCTTAAGTGACTAAGAACGTCATTTTAAATACTCTTCATCTTCCTTAGAGTGTTATATCACAAGAGATAAATAAGTGTCAGTTACAAATACCAAAGTGAATAAAAAAGAAGCAAACTATGAAAATAAAAACTTTACGTATTCTCAAATCAAAAGTGTTGCATTAGTTTAGCATTGATTTTAAGCAAAATAAGAATTCACCTAAAAGATTGTATTAGTTTAGATTGTAATATCACTGGTGATAAATATAACCTTTATCAAGTAAGATTCACTCGTGGCTAAACACTAATTACCCTTGACATTGTAATATCACCGATGATAAGTATCACATTTATCAACTAAGATTCCCTTGTGGCTTAACAATTATTACCCCAAACATTGTAATATCACTAGTGATAAATATATGTGAACCTTTATTAACTAAGATTCACCTGTGGCTTAACACTTATTATCACCGACATTGTAATATCACAAGTGATAAGTAAATAATAATAAAATCTCCTGTGATAAAGCAATATAATGTGACACTAGTTATGGTATTTAACATTTTAATTTATATCACAGATGATAAAGCAATATGATGTGACACTAATTGTGATTATTTTTTAAATTCTTAACATGTTATCAGTGTTATCTATCACTTGTGATATTATACTGTTCAAATTACTCAAAAGCAATGCAAAAACTTGTTTGATTTTAACACTACGTCAAATTTCGATTTTCATATTTTGCTTCATTTTTATTCATTTTGGTATTTATAAGTGACACTTATTTATCTCTTGTGATATAACACTGCAAGGAAGATGGAGATTATTTAAATTGTGATAAAACAATATAATGTGACACTAATTCCGGTAATTTATATATGAGTAATATCACATGTGATAAAAGAGTAGAATGTAACACTAATTCTAGTATTTTACATTATGAGTAATATCCCAGGTGATAAAGCAATAAAATGAGCGAAAGTAGACATCATTCATGTGAGGTTATATCACCTGAAAATATTACTCTAAAGTAACTAAGACAAACCATTAATATATTTTTCAACTTTGATACAATGTTATATTACAAGTAAAATCCAACAACTTAAATTATATATACAGTTGATATTATGTTAAAATGTATCATATGAAAACCAACAACTTAAATTATATATACAGTTGATATTATGTTGAAATGCCTCGTGATGGTCGTCGTTGCAGCCACCATTCTACTTTCTTTGTTGGGATAGTTGCGACCTTACCTACATACATGGAACACAAGAATTTGTAAATTAGTGACTAGTGAGTATGCATATAAACAAAACAACTAAATACTCAGCACTATGTATGCAGGTTATAGACTTTGTACCAGTTATATAGACCTTGTCCGAATTTTATTTTGCCAAAAATTCAGCTCATGAATGAATGAAACACATTCACAAAATAGAGATACCTAGTACAAGTAAAACATACATTTATATGTTGCTGACCAAAAAGCTAATGTCAAAAACAAGCGGCCATATTTTTAAAAACAAAAGTACAAGCAACACATATCATGCATTGCATGCATATAGTGATATAGGTAGTACCCCTTTAAGATTAAACTAACTAATTAGAGAGTTTTGGGGATACTGGTGTGGTCAATAAAACAAATAAAAGAAACAAACCAAGTACGCTCGGGGATTCATTCATTTAATGGTAGACGCACTCTAAGGCTTGGGGGCTCTTAACCATTACATACAGGACATGCAACTTTAGACAGGACAACGAACTTATAGTGCAAAACGATAACGAACTATAGAGCAGTAAATCAAACATATATTGGTTATATATTTTATTTAGAGCGTTTTGCCGGTATACCGCATCTATAGAGATAAACAGATAGAAGCAGAAAATGTGGCAATAACAATAGCTAACAGATTAAAAGAAGTCCTTATGCTTCAATAGGTAAGATTACATCTTGGTGAAGTGAATTAAAATATTAAGTTCGTCAAATTTACAATTCAGATAGAACATTTCCCATGAACAATATAAAACATGTCCCCCAATTGAATATATTTACTGCTTTTAGAGCCATGAAACAAGAGCTTTAAGAATACTTCATATTTCATATTGAACAACGCCATATGTCTGCAAGGATATGGTCTTATGTTAGTTAAACAGGGTTGGTTATGAGGGAGTGTTTATATCCCGCTAGTAAACTATCGAACTTAGCTCTAAAACACCTATAGGTGCATAAAATAGGCTGCATATATAGTAACTATTATTTTTATAGGAGATCTCACATACAAGATATTCTAGAGTTAATTTTAGCATCGTTAACTCAAACATTGAAGGAATTATGATTCTGAATGCAAAAAAACTATCATAGTTGAACTATCCGCAACAAAGTTCAAGACACTAGTGAAAGACCTACCATCGATACCAAGTCTCTTAACCTAAAACGAAATGCGCCAATCTTCCAAATCGTATACAAAATTCATACCTAGTTCCTTACATATTCAAATTCCTTATTAACCTACCTAGTTTCATAATCAAAAAATTTCTCTCACAAAAACTTCCATTAACCAAACAGTTATCGGTTTTTCATTTATAAACAATACGTTTCTCGTCAAATTCTAAAGCAGTAGAACATTTGATCTCAAAAAACCAGACTCTTAACACGGACACACGACTTATAATTATCAAATACAAACAGCCTCATATGAGCTTAACTCTGATTCTGTTACAAGCATTTTGTCGAACGGTTGTCTACATCTTTCCTCCAATTCCAATTTCCCAACCATGACTTGTATTTCTTCATCACCGCCACGTCACCACACCACCACAAAATTAATATAAGGTACTAATTAAGATCAAAACTTCAATTAGATAATGAAAACAAATAAACAAAAATGAACCTGTACAGGCTCAGAAGACGGTTACGGAAACGATTGTTATCAGAGCAAACGACAACGACGATCGAAACGGTGCTTGATTAGTGATAGTGTTGTCTTGGATACTGAATTAGGGAGTGAGTAGTAAAATGAATTTTACGGTGGCGACTGATTTGGGAAATGAACGGTGTGTGAAATAAATGACGAACAATATGAAAAATAAAAATAAATGCTTTATATACTTGGACATTAAACTATGTTTAATCAAATTAAATTTTAGATTAATCTTCACCATTAGATCAAACTCAAATGGATGGTGAGGATTTGTCCCTTAGTATGCGGGTAGAAACTAGTCTCCAAATGAATTTTTCTCGTGTTTATATAGAGTGAAAATAGGGTATTTTAAAAAATATTGTATAAAAGGTTTTTTTTTTGAAAGGGGGGTGTGGGGTTAACCGTTGCATTTGCAAACACGGTGCAACATGCACGGTGCGTTATTGCACCGTATGCTCTAAGTCGACAAACTACGTACAACTCTAAACTCTTTCCTATCTAAATTTATTGTCGTAAATTAAACTCTAACTGGAGATCGATTGTACATTGGAAAGATCAATCTCAGTGCAATGCATGTATGTATGCTTTCCCTTGTATATGTTGGAAGCATTTATATATAATAGATAGTTACATATGACCTACTATCATACCCAATGTTCACGTGGCCTTCACATTCATTTGATATACATGCATGGATGGTTTGAAAAACCAAGCTAAGGTTGTTTGCCAACTGTACTCTCTCTTACGTTCAACCACAAACTTGTATTTCTTGGAATTGTTAGCCGGGATTGCGGTTTGCTGTCCATAATAAGAAAACAATAATGCTAGCTTTTGATAATAGTAAAATGTTCTTATTAACCAATTGCGATCAAAATTTTGTATCTCAAGAATAAAAATTACTGTACTAGATAAAGTTGAATATGTTGGGATATGTCCATATCATAAATAAATATACGGCCGGAAATATGTGAGCCTATGGGGGCACACACGTATACACAGAGGATACGCTTATTAATGTAATTAATATATTTATTGTATATTAATTATATTAATATGTTTCACGAAATATTTAAATTGATCGTTAATTATAAACGTAAGACGTTAGAACTAATTAATAGATTTTAACAAGTGAGGGACTTGTTAGTACGAAAACCAAACCCGTGGGGTGTTTGGTTGTGACCGGTCGAATAAGAGAAAGAAGGAGGGGTTCGAGTGTCGTTTCTAGCAAACTAGAGGAGGTGTTGTATTATAACTTGGAGACCAACTTATTGGACTATATAATGATCCCTAAAGGACCATTATATGTGACGATACAAGATATATGATATACCTATAAAGTCAGTCGATGATTTACAACTCATATATTCCATTCGAAAAAGAAACCCTTAAATCCTACGCATGTTAGGTACCAGTTTGGATAACATGGAAGCAATTCATAGGCCTGTACAATAAATGCATGTATATTCTACATGCATGGAATTTTACATGCATGATATGCCTTGCGTAGAATTATTGAATAATGTATTCCTTTTCTTTTATGTTACACGATCTAAAGTATTAAATCCTCTTGGGGAATCGATTGTGCGATGACAAGATCCAAAACAAGAACAAAGTGTTGGGTTGTTTTATTCGTGAAGAAAGGACTAGCATCCTAACGTATCTCGGTGACGTGTAGTGTATGCACACCATAGAGGTTATCTACTTTGGTAACTTAATTAGTTTGCGTGGTATTCAATTTATACACACGCGTATATTCAAGACGGTGTATTCGTTAATTGCTAAAAGGTACACACTTTCTTGAACCCTTGTTAATTACACATTCTATACGTGATCTATGTTTTCCGCTGCGTACTCGTGATCTTTAATAGTTAATAGTTGTAAAACCCAACAGTGGCATCACGAGCCATCGTATAGAATTTGTAGTTACAAAGTAATAAAATTTGACAAATTAGGATTCTTGATTAATTTTTTAAGCCCTTTGGGCGTTTTATGCATAAAGATTCGATCTTTGTGCATCAAGATTCAATCTTTATTGATTATAAAAATTTAATTAGTCATAATTCTAGGTTGTATGAACTGTTATGGATAAAAACTTGTGCGTTTTAATTGTTAATTGATCAGTTTTATGTTTAAAAATTAATTGTTCTTTAATTCGGCATCCATGATAAAAATACATGCAATTTATTCATGGTTTTTTATGGACAATGTTTTTATATTTTTGGTTTTTTCTTTGGTTTTTATCTGATAATTATACTAAAAGAAATGAAAAATATTTTTGTACTTTTTTATATTTTTATAATAAAAGAAAATATTCACAGTTTCAGACACAAATTGTCAAACGTAACGATAGTCGGTATCACAGCCTCCCCGGCAACGGCGCCAAAAATTGATTGGTGAAATTTACACTATATATATATAATATATAATAAAATATAAAATATATATAAGTCTAAAAACAACAATCAATGATACCGAGAAGTAGTATAGAATGTTCCCGGGTCGTTTATCCCCAACGAGGCTGGAATGGAAAATCGATACAATCGAAGATTTGAGTTTGAAGGAAGGAATTAATTTGAGAAGTTGAAAAAGTCAAATTAGATAATGACAAACTAAAACGTTTAAGAAAAACCTAGAAATTACAAAATTAAACTAGAAAACGAGAGCCCGAATCCCGAACAAAGGGGGAAAACCTAAAATCTTTAAAAATAACCCTACGAAGAAATTTTTGCTTCTAAACTACTCTAGGGATCAAATAACGAAGAATGAAAAAGACTAGACCGAAAACGGAGTTCGTTTGACCCAAAAACGAGTCAAAACAAAATCCCGCACCCGGACCGCTCTTTAAAAAGTAAAAAGTTGTAAAAATGACCCTACGAAATTTTTTATATTTTTCCTACAAACTATATGACAAAAGAAAATTTTCTAAAAAAGCAAAATATTTTTTTGATAATTTTTGTATTTTTTATGAATTAAATAAACTTTTAACGAAATTAAATTATAAAAAATATTAAACTATTTCGAAAAATTCTGAAAAATTTACAAAAAATACTAGATACTATGACTATTCTACGAAAAATAAGAAACAAAAAGTTGCTTAACAAATAAGCCCGAAAATAAGCTTAAACAGCTTATAAGCTTATGAGCTCAAAAAGACTATAAATACACAAGCCCTTGGGACTATAACGAAAAAGTCCCAAGGGCGCAGTGGTAAGGTGTGTGTAAAAGGGGGTTTGTATCGAGAGGTCACGGGTTCGAGTCTTGCTCACCCGGACCAATTGTCTTTCCCCCCTTTTTTTTCGAAAACTCAAAGAAGCAAAGTTGTTAAGCTCGTGGGGCTTAACAACTTTGTCAACTACAATTTTTGCTGAAAAGCTGTCAATGAGCTTAAAAATAAGCTTAAACTCGACAGTTAGCTTATTTAGGCTAAAAGGCTAGAAAAAGCTAAGTAGCTTAAGACATTTTGGACTTGTGGTCGTATAAGCTAGAACTAAGGACTAAATTAGTTAAAGGGAGTCGAAACAAACTTAAATAAGCTGAAAAGGCTAAGTGCTAACACAAAATAAGCTGGGAAAAGCTTAAGAGGACAGAAACTAAAGCAAACTTAAAAACTAAAAGCTTCTATTTTGAGCACCAAATAAGCTATGAAAATGGCAAATAAGCATACACAACTGACTACACTACCAAAATAAGCTACTAGGAATCAAATTTAAGCAAATGGGTGAGCTCAATAAGCCAAGAAGTAGCTTAAACCCACAACAGTACTAACTTGGGAGTTAGTACTGTTGGTGTAAATGTGGGCTTACAAAGCTCATAAAGCACAAGGAAGTGGGAATAAGCTTAACACAGCTTATCAAACAAACAACATGGACTGAAAGGAACACAATTGAGCTTATTAAATAAGCTCAATAAGCCAAGAAGAAAAATAAGCAGTCCTACACTAATCTAAGTTAAAAACAGTCAAGGGGCAAGTTTGGCCTTAAAAATAAGCTAACAAATAAGCTTTTTAAGAGCTGAAAGTCAACAAGCTTATAAAAGGGCTTATAAGCTCTTGAAATAAGCCAAGAAATTGGGCTTTAGGTCACTTAAAAGCCAAGAGTAAGAAGCTTAAAAGTCTCCCCTTTGCACCAGGGGAGCTTTAAGTCTAATCTCAAGGGGCTTATTTGACAGCTTTCAAAAAGCTGTTAAATAAGCTTTGAATAGGAAAATAAGCTCAAACAGATCAAGTACTCTAGCAAATGGGCCTGTGCACCAATTTTTAGCTTTTAAAACTCATTTAAACTTGCTGAATTTTGTAGGTGAAAAAGGGCTTTTGTCTTTTTAAAACTGTTACAAGAAAAACTTGGTGATTTTTTTGACTTACAAAGTCAAGAAACAAAGGACTTGTTACAGCTTTGTTAACACACTCAAAACTCACTCTTTTTTTGACACTTAAACTCAAACCACAAGTGCTTATAAGATAAGCACTTGTGCCCCTTTTTTAAAATCTACCAGCTTAAAAAATGATTTATAACACTTTTGAGAATCAATTTTAAAGCTCTAAAACTTATGAAAACAGCTTAACACAAGCTTAATACTTAAGCATAAACCAACCCAATGACCATATCCCAAACCAAGACCATTTTGACCCGTCTTAAGGCTTATGCCAAACACCCCTTTAATTTCTTAAAATGGATTTTAATACTTTAAAAGGCTGTTTTAACTCACAATTCTAAAAGGGAAAGGACTAATAAGCAATAAACAACCTTAATGAACAATAATAAGCTGGAAATAAGCACTCTAAAGAGCTAAAACATAATAAGCTAAGAAAATCTAAAAATTGAGACTTTAAAAGAGAGAAATGTACTTACTCTTGTCCAAGCTTTTACAAGGACCTTGTTAACCCTCAAGGGCTTTCAGCTACAAGCTCTGGCTTATAAATAAGCCAGTGAATAAGCCAATAAGCTCTTCCAAGTTTAGCTTATCTTCCAAATGGCTTATCCTTGATTTTTCCAAACAAAAACTTATAAAACTATAAACTATGAAGAGTTTAAGTTTTATAAGCTTAATAAGCTTCTATAAGAGCTTATAGAAGCTTATTTAACATATATAAAGATAATTCAAATCGTTTGATAATAAACTCTTAAAACGGGTATAAAACTTAAAAACTTCAATGCTTCATTAATGGAAAAAAAGGGTACAAAGAACTTTAAATAAGCTGTAAATAAGCATAAACAAACATAAAAGAAACTTAACTTAAAGAAAAATAAAAACTTATACACTACTTGCTAAAATCGGCTCACATAGCCTCTATTTATACTAAGCCCTAAACCTTTAAGCTTGCAAAGTGGTTTTCTTCTGTGAGAGGTTAAAGCCCAAAGCAATCTCAGCCTTTAATTTCCATTTGTGCTTCTTTGGTTTCATCATAGCCATCGAAATAAGTCTTGGGGAGATGTGGGATTGCCAGCTTGGCAATTTAACAGCTGGGAAAGGTAGTGGAGGAGGGGGGAGGTGATTATCCATGGGGGTGGAGAAGAAACGCAGGGTAAAAACGGGTTAACACACCCGTGAGTTGTGTTGGGGGGAAAAACGAGCGGGAAAAGTTGTTTGAGGGATAACAGGGCAAAGGTTTTAGGAAATGGCAAAGTTGGTCCCTCAAAGTGTTATGTTGGATTGCACCCATGGTCCTTGTGGTGTTATAACTTTTGGGGACTTGGCAGAAATAGTCCCCAAAGGTTATAACACCTTTTGCACCACTCGTCCTTTGGTGTACAAGTTAGGAAGGTTGGCAGCTTTGGCCCTTGTGGTATAGCTTTGCCGAATTGGCAGTTTAAGCCCTTGTCTTCATTTTTCTCTTTTCTCTTTTAAAATACAAGTTTAGGGATTTACAATTTCAGTCCCTAAACTTATATTTCTTTGACTTTTGGCCTCGGGGTTGACTTGGGTTGACTTTGACTTTGACCAGTTGACTTTTCTGTTGACTTTTTGACTTGATTGACTTTTCGGCTTCGATTTGGCTTTGTCTTTCACAGTCTTTTCCATTCCGAGTCCGGTTTTGTCGTTTTGGCTTTGTTTTTCGTCCTTTTCTTAGTTATCCGTTCCTGCATAATACAATTAGCAAAACAAGCATATATTTGGCATCCTTACTAGACCCTCATCCAAATGGTATCTAAAATTACCCTGTTTCAATAATGAATCGGATAGTAATCAATTTCTTTGCATCCTTTTAGCAGATACTACACATTCTATTGATATTGTTTTAGGAACTACAGTTGCTGGTGTGTCCTTACCTATTCAAGTCAGTATACATTTTATTCAATAATTATAATAGTGTATGTAAAACATTTGTTAAATTAATACTATCATCTTATTATGCGATGCTCATTTTGGAATTTATATATCTTCTTCTTAATGTGTTTCAATTTGGTGTAACATAATTTAAGTGTGTTTCTTCTATCCTATCACACTATATTAACCAGAACAAAACACACCGTCCTGGATCATTTGACAATGTATCAGAGATATCATGGTAAATCGCTCTCCTATTATTTTTACACAATCCGATCTTTATTTTTCCTCATTTATATTCGGTAACTAAATAGTAAAAAAAATGCCAGCCATGGGCTGCTCTTCGTTGGATCATGCTACCATGATGGAACTTAGTTACGGCAACCGAATCTGTGCAAGTACTATGGACTCCAAGAAAAAACGACCGCCGGATATTTGTTGTTCAGCTTACAGACTATACAGATATACGGATGTATTTAAATTATATTGTTTGTTTCTCATTTTCCATATCGTTTTTAAAAGTCTCATTTCCTAAGCGTAAACTATATGTCTATATTACTGTTATTAGGAAAATGAAACCTTCTTGTTATCTTCGTGCTAAACAAAATGTAAAAACGTTTACGATAAAAATAAACGTTTATAAATTACTAACCGTAAAATTCTATTTCTAAGATTAATCACTTAAGGTATGGATAAACAAATCATTAAACATGATTAGTGATTAAGAAAATATTTTTCTTAAACCTTACATTTCTACAAAAGTGTTTTTATAAAAATATAAAAACAAAATATTTATTTATAAAAGAAATGTATTATTAAAACACATATCTTGATCACTAACATACCTTGATCTTGTTTCAAGTGATTAATTCTTTCTTCCTCCCTTTTTTTTCTAATCAAGTGCAAGAGAAGAACAATCGTATTCTTCTACATACGAATTGTTATTAAGTGATCTCCTTTTTCCTCCTCAAGATCACAAGTCTTTATTATATCAACTTTGTGTTGTTGTGTAAATTGGATTGTGTGTAGATCCAATTGTGTAAATTGTGTTTTTTGTGATTTGGATTGTGTGTCAATCCAAAAGTATATATCTTGTGAGTTTGTAAAGACTTAGTGAAGTCTTAGATTGGTTCTAGCTAAGATTAAGACTCGACATCTAGCTTAGTGTCAGAAAAAAAAGTAAGCGATGTGTAAACGGTTTTCTCCGCCTAAAGGGAGCTTGTTGACATAGTGAAATCTCGATTGGAGTACTCGGAGAGTGGAGTAGGAACGAAGAGGTGCTTCGTAGCCGAACCACTATAAATCTTGATGTCTTGGTTTGATCGTTTCTTTCTCTATCTCTCTATATTGTTATTGTTTACTTAGTTCATTGCATTAGATATTTAGTTTTGATTCATATTGTTGATTTATTGACATACAACTCGAATCAAACCATTTTATAAGCAAAGTTTTAAAACGGTCAATTAATAGGTAAACTATTCAACCCCCACTCCCCTTCTAGTTTCTTACAATTGGTATCAGGAGCCAAGGTCACTCAAGATTTTTAAAATATATTATATTTTAAAGCTTGGATCGATCTATGGATTCCGACAAGTATCTAGAAGGTCAATATAGGCAAAGACCGCCACTTTTTGAAAGTGATAGTTTTATTTATTGGAAAAATAGAATCGAGACATATGTTAAATCAAAAGATCTAGATCTTTGGCATGTTATTACCAATAGTGATTTTCAACCCATTATTCAAAATCCGAAAACCAAACTCGATGAGGTTGTCTCTTTTGAAAAACAAACTGATGATCTTAAAAGAAGGCTTGCGAAAAATAATGAAGCCAAAATGGTTATTTACAATGCTTTGCCGATAAAAGAACATGAACGAATTTTCATGTGTAATATGGCAAAAGAAATTTGGAAAACTTTGTTAATTACCCATCAAGGTAATAGCCAAGTCAAAGTAGGGGTGAGCATAAAAACCGAAAAAACTGAAAAAACTGAAAAAACCAAAAACCAAAACCGAATAGAACCGAAAATAACCGAACCGAATTCGCCAAAACCGAACCGAACCGAACTACTAATTCGGTTCTTGGGTTGGATATGGGTTTGACACTCCAAACCAAAAACCGAATTCATATAATTATATATATATTTTTATATATTTATATATATAAATACTATTAAAATGTTATCATAATATAGAAAAAACACTTTTTATGTTAATAATAATTTTTTTTTACTAAAAATCTATATAATTATTAAATTTTTTTTAAAATTCGGGTCACCCGAGAACGAATCGAATCGAATTCAGTTTTTCGGTCGGTTCGGTTGAATTCTAGTTCGGTTCGGTTTTCGGGTTGACCCAAAAAAAATTTAACCGAACTAACCGAATAACCCGATAAGCGAACCGATCAACACCCCTAAGTCAAAGATAATAAGATCGACCTTTTGGTTCAACAATATGAACAATTCGTCATCTCCAAAGATGAATCTATAGATAGTGCATTTGCTAGATTTAATACTATTATCACTAGTCTTAAAGCTCTTGATGAAAGTTATTCTAGTAAGAACTACATAAGAAAGTTTCTTAGGGCTTTACATCTTAAATGGAGAGCAAAAGTCACGGCGATTGAATAGTCAAAAGACTTAATGTCACTATCTCTTAATGAGCTCATTGGAAACCTCAAAGTCCATGAGATGATCATCAAGAAAGATTCCAAAATAGTCAAAGAAAAAGTTGAAAGGAAATCTCTTGATTTAAAGGCTAAGAAAGAATCTAGTGATGAAGAGTGTTCGACTTCCGGTAGTGGAGACGAAGAGTACGTCATGACGGTAAGAGACTTTAAGAAGTTCTTTAAGAGAAGAGGTAGATTCGTAAGACAACCTCGAAACGACAAAAAGACCTTTCAAAGAAGCCGAGACGATAAAAAGGGCAAAAGTGAAAGGAAGTGCTTTAGATGCGGAGATCCAAATCATCTTATTGGAGAATGTCTAAAGCCACCGAGATACAAGAACCAAAGAGCATTCGTTGGATGTTCTTGGAGTGATAGCGGTAAAGAGAATGACGAAAAGATCCAAGACGAGACATGTCTTGTAGCTCAAGCACCAAATGAAGTATGTTCCGAATCTTCTTACTTTAGTGATGAAAACTCATCAATTGATGATTTAGCTTTAGACAATGAATATGATAAATTATGCAAAATGAGTTTAAAGATAATCACTATGAACAAAAGGTTAAAAGCTATTAGAAATAGTCTAGAAAATGAGCTTAGAGAATTAAAAGATAAATTATCCATACTTGAGAAAAACAAGAGAGTTGATCTCGATTGTGCAAAGTGTCATACACTTAAAATTGAAAATGAAAAGCTCAAAGAAGAATCTACTAGATTAAACAAATTTGAAAAGAGTACACATTGCTTGAATGAAATGTTAAGTAATCAAAAACCCTCTGGTGATAAATTAGGTTTGGGGTTTAATTCATTTGAAGCATCATCTAGTAGAACTAAGGAAATAAAATTTGTAAAAGCTCAGAAAAAGACGTCTTCTGATGGAGGTCCCATAATTATGGGCGCCCCCCTTAATGTTCAGGCGGCCCCCAAAATAAATATGGGATCGCCACCAGCAACTTTTGGTTCTGAGAGAAGTGTGTCTTTTCAAAAATCCATTTTGGGACCTAGACCAAAACACATAATTGTAAACAAAGTCAAATTCCTGTGGCCAGTGACAATGAAGTCAAACAATTTTATAAACCATTGACAAAGCTCGGGGTTGGATTTTCAAAAACCAATTTTAGATCAAAAACTCCACCTCCTAGAAGAGTCAATAATAATTATTCTCGTCCTAAAACACCGCAACCAAAAAGACATGTTGGTCGACAAAACCAACCTCATGGCTTTCACGTAAGTTGGAACAACTTTCCACGTCAAAGTTACATGCCAAGGGAAATGTGTCTTCCGTTCTCACACCTTAACCAATTGCATCAAATGCAAGGGATGTTTGGCACTAAAAACTTTGGACCCATGAGATATTGGGGACCAAATGTTTGAGTTATTGTCTTATATAAATAGATATGCCTTGGAGTCGACTTGGAGCCCGACGAATGGATCAAGGATAGTGGATGCTCCAAGCACATGACGGGCAATCGAAAGCTCTTCTCCACTTACAAGGCATACAATGGAGGTAACGTCATTTTTGGTAGTAATCTTCGCGGTAACATCATTGGCAAAGGTACGATTTCTAATGACTCTCTCAAAATAGATAATGTAGAACATGTTGATAATTTAGGATTTAACTTGCTAAGTATAGGACAAATATGTGATAATAAATGTAGAGTAACTTTTTCTGAACATGATAGTGAAATCACTAAGGACGGTAAAGTCATAGGTAGAGGTATTAGGAAGAAAGGCTTGTATGTGATGAAATTAGGAAATAAGCCAAAAGACAAAATATGTCTTGCAACGATTGATGAAAACTCCACATTGTGGCATAGGAGATTGGGTCACGCAAATATGCGTCTCATTCAATCGTTAGCTTCTAAAGAATTAGTTAGAAACTTACCTAAGCTTAGGTTTGATCAACACTTTTGTGATGCTTGCAAAATTGGCAAACAAGCTCACGTTAGTCACAAAGCTAAGAACATAGTCTCAACGACTAGATGCTTAGAACTTCTCCACATGGATCTTTTTGGTCCATCCACCGTACTCTATATAGCTCTACCAAATGCCATTAACCTTTTATACAAAATACCTTAGAAATTTATTAATCCATAGTGTCCAGTAATTCGTCCAGAATCTGACCCTTAAAGTATGACACAGATGTTTATCTTTAGACCTCATTGCATACTTAGAAAAAATTCAGGGGTCACACAAATATATAAAAACTAACTTCACATGTGATTTTGAGCCTCCTTACTAGAGATGTCTAAGTATATTTAGGAAAAATCCAAGAAACCAAAACTGAAATTCGTCACAGTTTTACACACTGATTTTGTAACGACCTTTTCACCCACTTCCCGACCATAAAAACTCACGATACCAACTTTACTGGAAAGTAGACTCTCTGAGGTTATCTTTAGTATGTTGTAAATTGTTTATTTGATAATTTATGATTGAGTTATGACCGTTACAAAACTGCCTAATTTTCTGCAGTGAATTAAACAATAATTCCAGGCGATTCTGACCCTAACGCATGATCAATTCTCTGAAACCAATTGAACAACACAATCAATCACAATCATCATTAAACTATAAACTCCAGAAAAATTTAAAACCTAATTTATTTTAATGATTAAACCTATCATCACAAATTAGTTTACTAAGAATTAAAATAAGAATTTGATTAAATCAAAAGAATTAGTAAATACCTTAAACCTAACAAATCTTCGTTTTTTTGTTCTAGATCGGCCTTCGAAACAATAGGGGCGGGGGGGGGATTTAGGGATCCTTTATTTTTGTATTTATAGGCCTCCTAAAAGATATTCTAGATTAACTCTAATTAGGAATTAGACTTGGACTCAAATTTATTTCCTTTTCTCCCTTGTAAACCAAACCGATCGATACCCCCCTTTTATTCTTTTTTTTATTAATTACATATTTATTTACAATACCTTAAATTTTAATAAAAACCTTAACTTATTTGACTATACCTTTTTGCTTAAACGAAATTCACTAGACTTTTAAAAATAACTTTTTAACTTTTCATTTTTCAACCTAACTTTCTAAAATAGAATTTTTTAGATTTTATTCTTATCTTACATTAAAAATCTAAAACCTTATCTTTTATTTGAGTACTAACACAAAAAAGAGCGTATACGTAATTATACTTACACATTCTACACCACCGAAAACGCTCAAATCTCAATAATCATTTCCTTGTCACTTAAAAGTGAACGGAATAGAACTTAAACTATTTCACCACTATTACAATCTCATTAAGATGGTCACACTCAGTGATTGATTACCCAATACCCTCACATACCCACATAAACTCTTATAAACACCACTGAATAACAAACACCATGATTGCAACAGGCAAATAAGTCAACACTAACGGTTTAACTACTGCTCAATTTCATGGTTGTCCAGTATCCCTAACCCACCCCTTTAGGAAATCTTGTCCCAAGAATTGAACTAGGTCCTATTTACCGCTGCTCGTACGAACAACGAGGATTACTTAGACTTTATATAATCCTCGCATTCCCAAGTAAACTCAGGACCACGCTTAGAATTCCAATGAACTTTCACAAGCGATATCTTACTACGTTTTAGCCTTTTAACATCACGGTCCATAATCTCTACAGGTTCCCTAACAAAACGAAGAGTTTTGTCAACCTTTATCTCATCTAATGGCACATGCAAACTAGCATCCGCCAAACATTTCTTCAAGTTTGACACATGAAATGTATCATGTACTCTACTCAATTCCTCGGGCAACCTTAATCGATAAGCTACGGACGATCCTTTCAGGATCTCATATGGACTTACATATCTCGGTGCTAACTTTTTCTTTTTTCCCAAAACGAATTACACCTTTCCAAGGTGATACTTTCAACATTACTCGAGCTCCTACTTCAAATTCCAATGGTTTGCGTCTATTATCAGCATAGCTCTTTTGACGATCTCTCGCTATTTTAGCTTCTCCTTTATCAAACAACTTTAATAGTCGTTTCTTGAACCTATTCAGGTCCCAAGCAATTCTACTTTCTCCAATCTCAGCCCATAAAACAGGCAACCTACATTTCCTTCCATACAAAGCTTTGAACGGAACACACCTTATGCTCGAATTATAGCTATTATTGTAAGAAAACTCAGCCAATGGTAGATGAACATCATAGCTACCACCAAAATTAATTACATATACCCTAAGCATATCCTCTAAATTCTGAATCGTACGATCACTTTGACCATCTGTTTGGGGATGATAAGACGTACTCATATCCAACCTTGTCCCAAAAGCATTTTGCATAGTCTGCCAGCATTGCGAAGTAAACCGTCCTTCTCTATCTGAAATAATCGACACAGGAACTCCATGTCGCGTGACTATTTCGTCGATGTAAATCCTTGCTAATCTTTCCGTACTATAGTCTTCTCTTATAGCCATAAAATGAGCCGACTTAGTCAGTCTATCAACTATGACCCAAATCGTGTCATGCCCATTCTTTGACCTAGGTAGCTTAGTGATAAAATCCATAGTGATCTTATCCCACTTCCATTCCGGTATCTCAGGTTGTTGCAATAAGCCCGAAGGCCTTTGGTGCTCTGCTTTTACTTTGGAACACGTTAAATACTTACTAACATGTGTAGCAATATCTCTCTTCATTCCTGGCTACCAATACCTATCTCATAGATCATAATACATCTTATCCGCTCCAGGATGCACAAAATACTTAGACTTATGGGCTTCGTCCATAATTGTAATCCTTACATCACCTACCAAAGGAACCTATATACGATCCATAAAGTATAGACTTCCATCATCTCTCTTTTCCATTTGTTGCTCCAACCCATTTAATCACTCGCTAGGAAAATTCTCTTACTCAAACACTTCCTTTTGGGCCGCCAAAATCAATAACTTCATTCCAGATTGAATCGTCATTGCCATAGCACGAACACGTCTAGGATTCACACATTCTTTCCTACTTAAGGCATCTGCTACCACATTCGCCTTACCAGGATGGTAGCGAATCTTACACTCATAGTCACTAAACAGCTCAATCCATCTCCTTTGACGCATATTCAAATCCTTCTGATCAAATATGTGCTGAAGACTCTTATGATCCGTGTATATAACACTCTTCGTGCCATAAAGATAATGTCTCCAGGTCTTAAACGCAAACACAACTGCTCCTAACTCCAAGTCATGTGTAGTGTAATTCTTCTCATGAATCTTCAGTTGTCTAGATGCATAGGCAATTACCTTGTCTCTTTGCATCAACACACATCCCAATCCTTGATTAGACACATCACAGTAAACTACAGAATCTTCCACTCCATCGGGTAGAGACAAAATTGGCGCATCGCATAAATTATTCTTCAAGGTCTGAAATGCCGCTTCTTGCTCTTCGCCCCACTCATACTTTTGGTTTTTTTTAAGTTAACGAGGTGAGAGGTTTGGCAATCTTGGAGAAATTCGAGATAAAACGTCAATAATAACCAGCCAGTCTTAGAAATGATTGAACTTCAGATGGTGTAGTAGGGGCCTTCCAGTTCTTCACTGCTTCGATCTTACTTGGGTCAACATGAATACCACCTTGATTCACCACGTGACCAAGAAAATGTACCTCTTGTAGCCAAAATTCACACTTAGAGAATTTTGCGTACAACTCCTCCTTTGTCAACAACTCCAACATTAATCTTAGATGAACCTTGTGATCCTCCTTCATCTTTGAATATATCAAGATGTCATCGATGAATACGATAACAAACTTATCCAAATATGGTTTACAAACTCGGTTCATCAAATCCATAAAAATAGCCGGCGCATTGGTCAATCCGAAAGGCATAACGGTAAACTCAAAATGCCCATACCTTGTTCGGAACGCCGTCTTCGGAATATCATATTCATGCACTCTAAGCTGGTGATAACCAGGTCAAAGATCTATCTTAGAAAAATAACCCGCACCTTGCAATTGATCAAATAAGTCGAGAATCCTCAGAAGAGGGTAACGATTCTTCACGGTTAGCTTGTTCAATTTATGATAGTCGAAACACATACGCATAGATCTATCCTTCTTCTTCACGAATAGCATAGGTGATCCCTATGAAGAATGACTAGGTCATATGAAACCCTTGTCTTGCAGCTCCTTCAGTTGTTCAGACAATTCTTGCATCTCCGAGGGCGCTAAACGATAGGGAGACTTCGCAACAGGCGTCGCTCCAGGAATTAATTCGATACGAAACTCAACTTGTCGTTGTGGTGGTAATCCTTTCAAGTCATTAGGGAATACCTCGACAAACTCTCGAACCACGGAAATATCACTAATCTTAAGTTCGTCCACTTTTGCATTCTTCAATGCCTTAGTTGATTCTTTGACACGTTCTCCATGAACTCTCAGTATCTTGCCATCCACAAGGGAATTTCTACTACTTTCTTGTGACATACTACATACGGCCTTATTGTTGGGACAACAAATCCATTCCAACTATTACAATCAAAACTACCGTGCCCTAAAGGTATCAAATCTATAGTAAATTGGGAAGATCCTAGTTCTAGTTTGCAACCATGGATAATCCTATCAACTTTCACTTTCTTATCATCAGCTATCTCTATCACATAACCAAAATTTGCTATACTAGGTTTCACATTAAGTATAGGCAGGCGCAAATTTAGTAGAGATAAAACTAAAAATCACTCCAGAATCAAACAACCAGTAGCATAAAACGATCGTTTAGGTAGAAAAAGTAACCCGTGACAATCTTGAAACCTTGGCACCTCTGCCGCATTCATGGTTTGCATTAAACGCCTTCCACTAACTTGAGTCCCACTCACCACGATCATTACGACGCCATCCCAAAGCTAGCTGATCCCCAGATTTTCCAGATTCTCGGTTCAACTTGGGACAAACATATCTGAGGTGATTAGGGTCACCGCACTCATAACATGCTTTTTGGTTATGCCTCACATCAACAACATTCACAGGTGCTACCGGTATCGCACGTGAACGGAAATCTCTCGCAAAATGACCAGGCCTCTGGCAATTGAAACATACCCTATAATTTGCCTTCTCATGATAATGTGTACCGCATTTAGCACACCAGGGTTGCGAACCCGTATACCCTTCTCTTGATGGAGCTGCCGCCACAAAGTTAGTACCACCTTTTTCCTTCTTTACATCCCTTCCAGATCCACTAGCCATAGTAGGTTCATCCACACTCTTTCTCTTCTCAGAGCTCTTAGTTAGCGTCCCATTGCTAACAGCTTCATCAGTCAATATCCCAGCCTTCAATATTGAACTTTGAATAGTGAGCATTCCTCGAATCTCAGGCGCCAATCCAGCCATATACCTCTTAATCCTTGCAGACTCAAGTGTAACCAAGTGGGGAACCAATTTGGCTAACTCATGGAATCGATCCGTGTACCCAGCATGATTAGCTCCAATCATCTTGTGATTCCAGAACTCATTCTCCAGTCTTTCCATCTCATTACTCGGGCAAAACTCTTCCACCAGTAATGCCTTGAAATCATTCCAAGACATAGCATTTACCGCTTCTCTACCTCTTGCTTGGACTTGAGTATTCCACCAAGTCAAAGCTTTGTTTACCAATGAACTAGCGACATACTTTACCTTTTGGTTCTCAGCACAACCACTATTATCAATAACAGTTTCCATCTTCTCTATCCAACGCGTAAGTACAACTGCACCACCCTTCCCATCATACTCCTTTGGGTTGCAAGACATAAAAGACTTGTAGGTACACCCATTGTTACCATTTCCACCATTGCCACCATTGCCACCATTTGCACCGTTACCATTACCATTATTCGCATTAGCAGTGACATGAGCAGTCACTTGATTAACTATCTCAGGTAAGATGTTTTGCAGTTGTTGCGCAACAAGAGTCGCAATGTCAGGAGGGTTTTCATCTCACCCATACACGACGTGGAGGCATTTTTGAAATAGAAGGGATACGTCTATGTTAGGCAACACCCTACAGACTTCTACCCCATACATATACGTACAATCATAACACCAACAATCACCTTATATCAATCCATGCAATCATACTTGCAAGTCCACTTGTGTTGTGGCGCATGTATAATTATGTTGGCCACCAAAATTATAGATGCCCCCTTTCACTCATGTATTCACTCCTATGACAACACTTCATGCACATAATCTAACACATTGCACATATGATCATCACACAAAATCACACAATAGAAGGAATAATCCTAAATGCTTCAACCTTATTATTAAAATACTTGAATAATATTCGACACCAAAATAACATCTCGAACAATGGCTTCAAACGCCTACTAAAACAAAATGAATGATAAGGACAAACATGACACAAACAAAAGACGATACTAAACAACGGCTCAAGCTTTACTCCTTCATTGATCTTCCAACTCAACCGGTGTGGGGATGATTACTTGCAGTAGATTCACTATCTGAGTCGGCTTATTCTTCCTCACTCAGCCATCTATTTTGGTTTCCCTCAGGCTGAAGTATCCTATGGGGTGCAAACCCATTCTTAGCATATACTTGCTCATTTTTCATGAGATCCACAAATCCATATAAGTTATAAGGCTTAGGTTTCTTCTCTTCTTCTTCTTCAATGAATTGAGGAAATCGTCCTTCAAAGCGGGTAACAGTACCATCCTTAGCGATTACCTTAGTCACATACTCCTCAACTTCCTTACCAAAAGTCTTAACCAAAATCAACTCTTCCTCGATTCTATACGAATGCATAAAAGCAAGGACCTCGATTCGCAGTTAGTCAGCTCACTACCCATTCTCCTACAAACCAGTTCCAAACAGTCAATGATTCCAAAAACGTAACGCTGATGCCTAGGGGGAGACATACTACAATAGACAACATAACATAGGCTGTATCAGGATACGGATCGCAAAATAACGAAAGAAAACTCAACTTATATATATATATATATATATATATATATATATATATATATATATATATATATATATAGTATAGTGTAATTCATGAAATTTAGGGAAAATAAGCATAATAGGTATATCACTATACATATGAACCCTAATGCATCTATATGAGGGACCTTAAGCTATAAGTCTAGCTTAACTACGCTAGTTCTCTTATAACCAATGGCTCTGATACCAATCTGTCACACCTCGCCAAAGCGGAAACGCGAGGCGTAAACAAGAATGGATATCATCACAACACATGGTGTCTATATAGAGAATACTAAAATGAAAACTAAAGTAAAGCAAAGACACAAAGTGTCATAACAATACCCAAAATCTAATGGTGTCTTTATTAATGAGAAACAAGTCTCGTCAATAAATGACATGCAAAACAAAATCCAAACAATTCATGCAAACGCATTTATTCAAACAGAAAGCACAAAGAAACTCCAAGCATCCTACAGTCTCTTCTAGCCACTTCGCTCTATCTTAGCACCATTAAGCTCACCTAAAAATGATGCTTAAAACGTCAACATAAAGTTAAACGAGATTCATAGGTTTACGACATACCACATTATCAAAAATAACTTTCAACAAACTGATGCAATTACCAAAACAACTCATGACAACAAGTAACAACAACGGGACGGAACGTGCCCACGATCCACAATCATACCAAAACAATGAGGTAGGCGTACCTCGCCGCTCCACTAATAGTCATAGAAAGGAATACAAATCCCAATTCCAGACTCTTGGTACCGAAGTCACAATATCACAAGGAGTTGATCACCTCCAAGGATCTTACCCATAAAGTAGGCGAAGTCACATCTCATAACACTGGGTAGGAACGTTACCCCCGCTCCAAATCTCACAACATAACAACATCAACAAGACAAGACAAGACAAGCAAAACAAAACAAGACAAGACAAGCATCATTCTCACCCTAAAATATCATGAGAAAAAAAAGGGCTATGAAACTCACATTTGCTTAGCTTTCCAAAGAATTTCAACAAAAGCTTCACAACAACTACACAATCTATACAATAAAATAACTCCGTGTTACCAGATGCTACCAAGACAAAAGCTTAAGGCACTGTAAAAATCATAGGATGGATGTCATAAGGTGTTCTATGACCCCAATGGGTCACCCCGACACCTATCCCATCTTTAACTATCTTTGATACAAGTTTCACGTAGTTAGGTCACAACCTTGTTTAAAACTGCAAATGTTTAACGTGACTTATCGTACTCAAAACCTCTACTTACTGACCTCCATAATTCATACCAAAAATCACCTATGTTTATATATGAGTATACTAACTACCTCATGATTCCCAAGAGCCATTTACATGCACAAGTACTCCTAAGAAAATCAAACTTCAAAACATTCCTAATTCGGATCTGGGGGATTTCTAATAGACACATACTTAGACTCCAAATCAGAAGCTCTCATATGGGGATTTCTAATAGACCACATAGAACTAAACTCCTATAAAGGCTTAAGCTCAATTTGAATTTAGTGTGGGGTTTTATAACTCGTAATTTGACTTGTATTTACTGGTTTAACAACTTTTCTTGCAACCAACGTTTGACTGACTTCCAGATATTAAAAACTTTCGAGGCCGGATGTTCTGAAAACTAGACTCTCTGAGCTACGTTATAGACACCGGAAACTTGACAAAAGCTTTTACCATCATTGAGATAATGACCGAACAACACAGCCCTAATTCTGGCTTTAATCAAGATCAACCTCTAACGCGAATTAAGTTTAACCAATTACATCCATAAGCATCTAATTAAACCCTAATCAATAGAACATGATTTAAACCTCCTTAATTTACCTGATTTTAATAATCCTAATTCCATCAAATTAAATTATAATACATGAATTAATAATTAAACATAATATAGAATTAATTAAAACTTACCCTAGAACTTGAATTACTTCACAAAGCAAAAACCCCTAAAGTTTTTTTCCTTCGTTTTCACTCTTGTTCGATCCGTTTACTACAAAGGGGGAGGGTTTGGGATTATTGTTTTTGAATTTAAGAGGCCACATATTGATTCTAGATAATCCCATAATTAGTATGAGATATCAACTAGGTTTTCCTTTTTCTTTCTTTTCTTTTTCCCTTATCCGGGGGCGGCCGATTCCCTCTCTGTTTCTTTAATTTTTTTATTTTATTTATTATTTATTAATTACGTAAACTATTAATAATACTTTAAGTTTTAAAAAAACCATAGCTTATTTGCGCATACCTGTTTGCGTTAAGACATAATTTAAACTAAACTTTTCCAAAATACTGTTCATTTCACAAATTCACTTTCTAAAAATAGAAAGGCCCTCAAAAACATTACAGATAGCAGAAACGAGACTCTGCCTTAAGACATTTATGACTTTATATAGACATAACCACGCGACTACACTTTCTCCTTTGATGTGTTCACTATTAAGAGGCTTTCTTCATAAAGCGTTTATACCAATTATAAACCTTGAAACGATGTTTCCCTAAGATACCTATTCTAATGGATTGGATATCCTGGTCAACCTAGCCGAAATTTATGTATATTAAGAGGTGTCGAAACACCAGATATTGCTGAATAAAGTTATCAGCGTCATGTTCAACTGGTTTAGTAAATCTTAAGTCTTTTCTTAGACACACTAAGCGGATAACACAAATTTAATCTCGGGACGAGATTTCTTTAAGGGGTAGGTACTGTAACATCTGAGAATTTTCGGATTTTTAGATAATTATTTTACCCTTTGACTTTTAGGTCTGGCTTGACTTACAAGAACAACCATCTAAATCACGTTTTCACGGCTCGGACCCTAAAGCAATTCGATGTGAAACGACATTCCTGACAACTTTTCAGTTTTGCCCGAGACCTGGAAACGAGCCGAAAAGGGCTAAAACAGCACCGCAAACATTTTTCGAACAATATACAACGCGGACACACAAAAACAATTAAATTTGTTTTTAATTATCAGTATTTATTTAATAAAAATATTAAATAAATTAGTCATCATTTTAATTAAAAGCGTTGCGGATAACGCGAATACTCGAGTTGAAATCCAATTTTATTTCGGACAAGACGAAACCGGTTCACAAAATGAATAACAGATATTTTATTAAATATTATAAAATATTTATGAAACATTATCAAGTAAATACTCATTTTTATCAGAAAAATGATTCGGAAAACAATGGCGCAAGTTTCAAGAGTTGAATCACCCGTTAAGTCGCTCAAATGAGTCCCGAACCGCTTTTATCAAAAAGTATATGAAAAAGTTGCATAATAAACCCTCAACTATTTCAACTTGTCACTTTTAATTTAAAGTTTTAATATATATATAAAATTATATATACCTTTTCATTATATACATCTAAAAATACACACACACTCACAATGCTCTCTCTCTCCCCCATGACCTCCGGCTGCCGGCCGGCCACCGCCGAGCTCCAACATTCCTCCTCGTCGATGGATCTACCCGATTCCCATGGGCACGCGCCTCCACGCGCCACCCACTGCCATCTTGTCACCGCCACCGCCACCCTCTCACAGCCACCACCAGCAACACCATCATCACCTCACCATCATCACCATCTTAACACCACCATCGCCCTTACCTCATAAAACGGGTGCGTGGGTTTATGGCAGCACCATAGTGTGCGTGTGGTTGTCATAACACCAACGGGTGCGTTTGGTGTTCGTATGCACCGAAGAGGGTGCGTTTGTTGTGGTCTCACAGCCAACAGTGGGTGCGTTTGGTTGGTTTGGCAGCACCTCGGGTGCATTTGGTTCGGTGGACAGCAGCCCCAAAGGGGCGTTGGTTTGGTTTGTCTCGGCCCCAACAGTTAGGGTGCGTTTGGTTTTGTGTATAACACCCAAACAGGGGTGTTTGGGGACAGCAGGCAACACGTGTGTTTGGTTTTGGGTTTAAGCCGAGTAGGATGTGTTTGTTTATGGGTTAAAAATCAGTTAGGGAGCGTTTGGCTTAACCGAAACAACTTAAGGGCTTGATTGGTTGGTTTAACCACACAAAGGGTGTGTTGGTTTGGTATAAATCAGATAATAAAAACTTTAAAAGATTTCATATATACATTTATATATTAAACCGGATTTAAATGTGGTATTGGTTAAATAAATATTTTAATTATTATTTCTGTTTCTGTGTTTATAATAACTGTTAAAAGATGTATTTGGGTTTGCAACATGTATTGAATTGAGGGAAAATAATTAACTTTCGTTAATATGGAAAACGTTAAATAAACGAATAGGTCATGCCGAGATTTTTACAAATTGTTACGCTTAGTAAATTTATACAAATCTTACCTTAATTATTATCTTGAAAAGGACGAATCAAATGCCTTAAGAATTATTAGATCGTGACGACCAGATAAACGAACGAAAACTATGATTTTTGGAAATTTCATTTATTTAATTCGTAACCTTAAAACGTGTGTTTACTTTTATGTACGAACTTTTATTAGTGACTTTTGAAAACGTGTCGAATTATTTAGGCTCATTTATTTTTATCATCATTCTTATATAATACTCGGAAAGTATTATATAATTGGACCCTTTTATTTTAATTGTCACCTTTTAGATGTAAAACATGTCGCGTAGTATATACGCTTCAGGTCATTCTTTTGATTTTGCATCTTGTTATATAATTCACGGTATGAATTATATACTCGGTCATTTTTCATTATGTAATATATACGGAATATATTACACACATTGCGTTTACTTTTTGATTTATTTATTTAACCAACCACCAAACTATTACAACTTTAAATCTAAATCTTTTATCAACGTGTCGCGTTGACATAACAATTCATCGGGAAACCCAAACGCATTACCCTAGGCTAGTGAGACTTAGCCGTTAAGATAAGCTGCAACTCCTTGGTCGAGCCGTTTCATTATTTTAGAAGCCAATAAAATGACTAAGTTATATTTTAAAAGAATATTAAAATATAACTATGGACAATGAACGAAAAACTATACTTTTACATTGAGATAACCATTTTAGACGCGACCTGTCGAGGAAACGAAATATAAGTTTATAAAATATTATTTTATATTTTATAATCTTCAGCTAGAAGGTAACACCATAACTATGGTAAAAGTTTTACAAATGTCGTGTGTTAAATTTATAACTTAAAGACTTGTGTCTACAAGGACTTTTTAATAATTAAATGAGTTGTCGAAATAATTGGTTTAATTATTTACTCTCACTTTTTATATAATACTTGCAAAGTATTAGGCAGTTCACATTAATCCTTGAGTTGTCTGTCTTTATTATATAATTCGCGGTACGAGTTATACAATGGTTTATTTTTTTCATATGTAATATATATAGAATATATATTACACACTTTGGGTATATTTTCAATTTATTTATTTAACCAACCACCAAAGTATTACAACTTTAAATATAAATCTTTTATCAACGTGACGCGTTGATGTAACCATTCATCGGGAAACCCAAACACATTATCCTAGGCTAGTGAGACTTAGCCGTTAAGTTAAGCTGCATCTTCTTGATCGAGCAGTTTCGTCTTCCGTTCGTATTGTGCATATTAGATGCCTATCTGTCAATCATTCTTCATCATCAATGTCAATTAGATGCCTACCTATAAATCGTTCTTCAACATCAATGTGAGTTTCATAGCCCCACGTTTTACATGTTTTACATATATTTTGGGGTGAGAACATGCTTGTTACAAATTCAATTACGTGTTTGATTTAAACTCGTTACGTGCTCATTTTCAACTCCTCTGCATACATGTTTACAAACGCATTTACATGGTTGATTACCTATTTGATTTACATACTCATTTATATATCTCGCGAGGAGATACAATACTGGGTTTACTTTTTAACGTAAACACATTCTATACTTTTATGATTATGGATTAGCTTAGGTTGCATGAACTATAAATCACTTGGAGGGTGAGCGCGAATGTTATA